>CAUYQV010174200.1:0-11593 GCA_963574575.1 Galagoides demidoff | reverse complement strand
CTATTTAAAGAGGCAATTGACTGTCTCTGGAGACATCCTCTTAACCAAAGCGTTTGAGGATAGTGTAGTAGACACCTACTGGGGTATCTCTCCAGCACTTCTGGGAATGGCCTTTTCCCTCCTTCATCCACTTGGTGCAGTTCCCTTCACCTTGACCTCTCTCCATCCAACTTTTGATGGGTTGGGTACCTATCAGTGAGGGTCCAGATATGGTTCCAGCATTCTCTTCCTTATGCAATTTTTTTTTTTTTTGTCTTTGGAAGCCAAGGGATAGCTCCTTGTATTTATTCACTTAGATTTCAGTTGTTGCAACCAAAACAAAATGTCCATACATATTGGCTAGGACATTGATTGATAATAAGCTTGGGAAATAGAATAAACCAGATGATGGCCAATAAGCCTGTAAGTCCACTTCCAACAGATATTTTGTATTTCTGTCACTACCTGTTTTCCATAAACATTTATTTTTAAGGGCAGGGCTTAGGAATTTGATCACAAAACTCCAATGTTTCCCCCAAAGTCTCACTTTTTCACCCTCGCTGAATGCCATGGCATCACACAGCTCACAGCAACCTCTAGCTCTTGGGCGTCATTGTGAATGACGCTGCAGTGAACACAGGAGAGCAGACATCTCTTAACAAATGGCTGAAGATCTAAACACAGATTTGTTCCAAAGACACACAAATAGCCAAGAAGTATATTGAAAAGGCCTCAACATCCCCAATCATCAGGGAAATGCAATCAAAACAAGGAAATATCAACCTCATACTTGCTAGGATGGCTGTTATTGAAAGTTAAGATATAACAAATGCTGGTGAAAGTGCGGAGAGGCTTGGTACCTGTGGCTTAAGCGGCTAAGGCACCAGCCACATACACCTGAGCTGGTTGAGTCTGAATCCAGCCCGGGCCAGCCAAACAACAATAACGGCTGCAAGCAAAAAACAGCTGGGCATTGTGGTGGGCACCTGTCGCCCCAGCTACTTGGGAGAAGGCAAGAGAATTGCTTAAGCCCAGGAGTTGGAGGTTGCTGTGAGCTGTGATACCACGGCACTCTACCCAGGGTGACAGCTTGAGACTCTGTCTCAAAAAAAAGGAAGTGTGGAGAAATGGGAAACCTTGTACACTATTGGTAGTAACGTAAATTGGCACAGCCATTATGGAAAAGAAGCATGGAAGTTTCTCAAAAAGTGAGAAGAAGTAGACAGGGGACGGGGGAGGCTGGGTGGAGAAAGAGTAATTGGTGGGGTCATACCTAAGCTGCATCTTACAAGGGTACACATGAAGTTTACTAAGTGTAGAATATAAATGTCTTAACACAATAACTAAGAAAATGCCATGACGGCTATGTTAATCAGTTTGATGAAAATATTTTAAATTGTATATAAAACCAGTACACTATACCCCATGATTGCACTAATGTACACAGCTATGATTTAATTAAAGAAAAAACCTGAACAATCAAATATCTGGGTAGATATCCAAAGGAAATGAAACCATTCAGTGACTTGAACAGATGTTGAAGACTGGTGAGAAGTCACTGAAATGACACAGATCAACTCTAAAATAAAATATTCTAACGGTGAACATTGCTGTTCAGATAGAAAAGTAATTAATTTGTATTCTAAGTACAGATGTGGACATTAGCACAATAAAATTCAAATGTCAAAAATAGCCCAGATATTGCTCACACTCAGTGTTTGACTAAACATGTGAAAACATACTAAAAATACATTTAGAATTAGATGTAGACCAGAAATTCTGTCAGACGTATTTCATATTTTAAATTTATGGGTACTATCTCTAATAACTTCTAGATATTTGGAATTCTTTGTATAGAGAGCTCAAGTATTAAATCAACAGCCCTCAAAAAAGAGATTTACAGGTTAATATTACTTCTATTAGTTCTTAGACATTTTTAATATAGTGATTATTCATTTGTTTATTCATTTAATAATAATTAGAAGAGACATTTTTCAGTACCAGTTACTATCCATTAAGATTAATAAATAAATGTAAGATGAATGGTGAGTATAAGAGATATATATTATTCCTACTTAGGCACAAAGTTTTATGGTAGGAGATAATGTGGAAAATGAGTATAGACATTAAATTTTGGCGTTTTTAACATCCTCTGTAGTATTTTATTTAGTCTGAATGATAGACATTACAAACATAATTAATCTTTTACATTTTCCTTATATAAAATTCTATAATTTGTCAAGTAAATGCAATTCCCATAAAAATTCATATCATCAACTCTTGAGTTATAAAAAAGAAAAGATTATAACATTTACCTTTAAAAGTATAGCAGTTAGAAAAGCTTTGATACTGATTATGTAGTTACTAAAAAGAGAAAATCTGAGGAAGTGTTGTAATTAAAGAATAAAAGGTCAATAATATACATTAGCAAAATTAACATGCACAATAAAAATCAGTAATTTGAGCAGGATAGTCCTATCACAAGTTGAAACTGAAAAATCAATGGAGCAAAAACAGAAGGACAAATGGTCCTGGGCACAAGGCGAATCTGATATGTAGTTAGATGATAATAGTGTATCTATGGGGAAATATGAATTTACCATAACTGATAAATAAATTAGTGAAAAATAAGCTTAAGTCGTGATGATTTTAAGCTAATGAACAAGAAGTATCAATGTTAGTATGTGCCTCAAGTTTAAATGCTGGAAAACTTTCTAAATATAAAAGTAATGACAACGTATGAAGGAATGAATGAATGAGCAAATAAAAGAACAAATGATTGAAGGGAAATAGGACAGACTAGACTAAAAATTTAAAATATCTATATTTACAAATCATATCATTGGAGAAAGATATGTATAAAACTGAAAAAAAGAAAAAACACTTGCTAGCATGGATTAGTATTCTTTAAATATTGGAGAGATTAGCACCAGAACTGTTACTTTTTCTCTAGATCCTAGGTTGGCAAACTTTAGTTGTAAAGAGTGATTTTTGTAAATACTCTACTCTTGTGGGGTCTGTTTCTGCCAAATCAACTCTGCCACTTAGCACGAAAGCCACCATACACCATATAGATGAATGGTACATGATTGCACTCCAGTAAGATTTTATTCACCAAAGTCCTCAGGGGGCCAAATTTGGCCTGTGCCCCTTCATTGACTGACCCAGGCCCTATTCTCAGAGATGTGCAAAGACTTGACATTTGGCCAACTCCTCCTTGCAACAGTAATTCAAAAAGACTAGATACCTGAGCCAATATAAACCTAAGTCATGTTGATGTTAGTTACACTTTGCTTCCTGGACACCTGTATCTTGTTGTTGAGTTTGGTTAAGTAATCAATAATTGACGAGATGTAGCTACCGGAGAGGATGAACACTACAGCCCTCTAGAGGGGGATCACAGCTCTCAAGGAAAAAGAGACTGTGTAGACCCCTGGGCTGATGGTTTCCCTAAACAAAACACACTCCAGGCAACCTCTTTTCCAGTGCCCATGCAACTCCAAAGTCAGATAATCAGAATATCCGGAAAACGTTTTTTCCCTAATACAAATTTTGGGTTGTCTTGCTTTTCTTCCATTTCTTTCTGCCCCCCAAAACATATTTTTCAGTAGCAGCATGAAAGGCTACAAAGCAAGCATCAATGCTAGAAAGCAAACGTTCAAATTTTGGAGGAAAAATGATTTTTTAGTCTAGACATTTTAAATCAGCAAGAATTCTAAAACTATACCTACGACACACTCTTTCTCAACAGTCCTCAGGACGATTAGTTCTAGGAAAACAAAAGACCAAACCAAGAAAAGCAGAAATGGGAAACTTGGAGAGCAGTATCATGTAACTGAGGACGCAGAAAGGCCACATCTAGATTGGAGCAGGGAAGACTGGGCTTCAGAAGATAGAAAGAATCCGACAGAATATCTAGAATTATGTGCCGAAAAGGTATCCGTACATTCAACAAATCAGATGAAACACAGAAAATTAATATAATCATATGTAACAGGAAGTCAACAGAACATCTGTCAAGTGGAAAAACAACAGTGCAACTGTATCACTCAGAAGCATAGATTTTAAAACCCAAACGTGGTTACGAATTGAAAATATTACTCTGCAAGAGTAAGAAATAGGGTGGAAAGGTGAGGCCGGGAAATATTCGAATTTCGTCAGATATTTTTGGTATTAATTAATGTTTAACCTTGGGTACATAATACTTTCCTAAAAGTAAACTTGAGTTGTAAAAAGCAAGTCAAAAGAAAATGCACTATGAAGACTGATCTGTTAAAGATCACTGTTTTCTGTGTACAATAGTACTCTTTAAAATAACAGAGGCAAATAATAGAAAAACAGGCAAAGGACGTCCACAGGCATTTCATAGAAGAAGAAAGGCAAATATCAGTGATGATGTGAGAGGGCACTCAGCCTTACCCAGGAAAGTACACAGACCTCTGAGACGCCATTTTTTGTCCATATGATTTGGCCAATGGGCCTGGGCTGAAGCAATCCAACTGCCTCAGCTTCCCAAGTAATAAAAATATATACACTTTTGAGTGAGGAGTAATCATCTATTCTATATAAATAATAGTATGAGATGCAAAATATAAACGTTTTATAGTGGTAAGGATTTCCAAAACCCAAATGTCTATCAAGAAAGACATGGTTGAATACATTATGCTACCTTTAATCCATTCTATGAGAATTATACAGCTATTAATTGAGTGAACAGTAATAACACATTTGCCTTCATTATGCTCACATTCTAACATGAAAGATATACAATAAACAGCAAAGTGAAACCACAGGATTCATATGACTGTTAAGTGGAATATTAAACACTTAAATATAAAAAATCAAGACTATTTTGTAAATAAAAGTCACGATTCCTTTGATTATGTCTCCTTCAGTAAATTGTTATCTGCATTGCTATTTGTTTTTATCTAAGGTAAATATTTTCAATTATCAGCTCATCTTAGAAAATAAAGATCTCTACTTTCTCTCTCTCTGTAAATGCGTGTTCATTTCCGCACACATAAAGGTGGACATATACGCACACATACAAACATTTCTGAGAAAGAAAAAAAGCACTGATAGAGGATTATAAATCATCATTGCATTGGAAGTATTATTATTTTTTTTAGATTGCTTTTACCAAAGTAGATGCATTACCTCCTCCTGTGGGGGTAGGGAAGGAAAGTTCTATCACATTAAAAGTTATAAAAAAGTATATTACGTGTCAACTTGACAACAATGGAAGAAGTATAGTGCTGTTATTGAGAGAGCAGTCTAAGGGGTATATATAAAATCCTAGATAGAAAGAGTTAGTGTCAATCAGGAAACTACACAGTTATTTAATATGGGGATGTATCCAGTTCTTCCCATTGCATTAAACTGTCTTATTCCTCCTTTAAAGTGGTGTTATCCATCTGAACACATATTCGATTACGTCCCCCACTAAGGATGAACTGCTGAAATCAATGTGCACATCATAAACACCTGTATTTTTCTTTCTCCATTAGAGTTTAAGATTGCTACAATTCTATAAGTATTGACTGACATCATTAGATTATTCAGGGTAAAGAACTTGAAGCAAAGATACTGTGCGTGCTATCGTGGAAAACATATGCTTAAGATTCCACTTTTTTTTTTTTTTTTTTAAATTTTAGCAAGTGCTGAACCAGATTTGGATTCCCAAGGCTAAAGAACTGTTTGGAACAAGGGCATACGTGCAGGCCGCTTTCATTAGTCATTACAAGGAAGTGGTTTTATTCTTATATTGGAAATCAAAGATAGCAAATTCAGTTTTCATAACCGGAATGGCTATTTAAGAGAAAAGATAGCATTTCTGTGTTGAGTGGGTAATAAGAATAGGACAGTTATCTTTGTGCTGGGAAAGAACTCCTACCCCACCCCTGCCTCTGCCTTCAGCCTTGACTTCCTATATGGAAGCTAAGATTTCAGTTCCTTTTTATTTATTTCTGGTTTTAATTAATTTTTTTTTTTTTTTTTTTTAAGAAATTGGGTCTTGTCTGGCTGTCCAGGCTTGCAGTGCGGTGGCATGATCCTAGATCACTGCGGCCTCACATTCCTGGGCTTCAGAGATCCTCCTGCTGCAGCCTTCCAAGCAGCTGTACCTACAGGCACCCAGGCCAGCTCATTTTTCAAATTCTTTTAGAGACAGGTGTGGTCTTGCTATGTCACTCAAGCTGGTCTCAAACTTGTGACCTCAAGTCGTCCTCCCACCTCAGTCTAGATTGCAGTTTTTATATAACCCCTCACACAATGTATTCTCTTTTATTCTCCATAGTTTAACATTTTTTAGTCAAATCCACAATCAATATTTTTATATTGGTAGCTATGTAAATATTAGTCATTGCAGAACCCAAGAGCAGTCTATGATTTTTCTTCTGGTTTTACATTACTATCTCCTGCCACTTCCACTTTGATTAAATGTTCTTTCATTTCCTTGGCCTTTTCTAATCACAGCTTGAGTCTTTTTACATGCCGTGATGTGGTAACTCCATAAAATGGCTCATAATCTGATTTCCTGTAAGCTTAAAGCTATTGGATGGCTGCGAGGTTTTCTGTGTTTCCTGAGAAATACTTCCTAGGGCCTCTTGATCACCTGAACCCAGACTGCTCTCCAGGTGTCCTGGCTACCGCTTTTCCTGGAATTTCCTTTTGCCTTAGTCCAGGGTTGGCTTCCTTCTGTCTTTCTTTTCTTTGCTCATTTTGGTGTAATGGGTTCCTAGTAGCTTCCTGAGAAAGGGTCCATGGAAGGTCAATTCGTCTTCCCTTGCAATGGATTGAAAGTGCTCCCTCCAAAAATTCAGGTGTTACTAATGTGACTGTGTTAAGAGGTGAATCCTTAGGTCGGTGGGGTGGCTCACACCTGTAATCGTAGCACTCTAGGAGGTGAAGGAGGATGGATCACTTGAGCTCAGGAGTTCGAGACCAGCCTGAGCCAGCATGAGGCCCCCATTTCTAAAAACAGCCAGTGGTGTGGCAGGAACCTGTAGTCCCAGCTCCTTGGGAGGTGGAGGCAAGAGAATCACTTGAGCCTAAGAGTTTGAGGTTGCTGTGAGCTATGACGCCATGACACTCTACCCGGGGCAAGAAAGTGAGACTTTGTCTCTAAAAAAAAAAAAAGAGAGATGAGTCCTTTAAGAAATATTTGGACTATGACAGTGCAGTCCCATGTAAGGGATTAGGCCTTTATAAAACAGGTTTCATGCAGCATTTGACTAGCTGGCTCACTTGTTTGCAAGGCCTTATGAGGATGAAACGAGAAAGCCTTGACCAGATCAGATGCTGGTGCCTTGATTGGAATTCCTAGACTCCAGAACGATGAGAAAATAAATTTCTGTTCTTTATAAATTGTCAAGTCTTACAGTCTATCATAGTTGCACAATATGGAGAGAGACATGATCGACATTTTGGTTGGTATAGAATCCAATATTAAAAACAATTTCCCTTAGATGGTTAGCTGCACTGAGCTCTAACTCCCAGGGTTTCTCCTTTGGATTCTCCTTTCTTTATGTACGACTTGTTGAATTTCTCTCTAGAAACTTTGAGGCTCTTTCTAAATCCATGGTTAAAAATCGTCAGGTTATAATCACTGGTCTGGGGCTTTCTGATTTCACGAGTCCTATTGGCTGTCATGCTCTCCATGTCTGGAACACTTTCTCATTACATGTTGGTGGAAGCCACCTCTTCCTCTAGACCAGGCCCGACTTATCAGCAGGTACCACAACTGACAGCATCTAGCGTTATAGGATTTTACTCCTCATGCATAACCACGATTATCCAGATTATGTAACAATAACATTAAAGAGGTATTTCAAAATTTTATTGCCTATTTATTGACTAGTCTAAAATTTTTAAAATGCTGCCTTTTGAAAAACTAGCAACATGGATAATATAATAATAAAGTTGTTACTTGTAAAATATATAATCCCAGAATCTATTGGAATATATTAATCAATTATTTTAACCCTCCGTTTTTTGAAGAGAATAGTCAATATTTCATTTTTACTATGCTGAATTATATATGAAATAATAGAAACAATTCCAGGTTAATTAGGAATTTTTTTTAAAATTTCTTACATTCCAACAAGATCGAGATATTTTCATTGAGAGTTTATCTTCTCTCCTCATTTATTTTTTTCCTTCTATTCTTTTTTAAAATTTTTTTATTAAATCATAGCTGTGTACATTAATGCAGTCATGGGGTACAGTGTGCCGCTTTTATATATAATTTGAAATACTTTCATCCAACTGGTTAACATAACCTTCATGGCATCCTCTTAGTTATTCTGTTAAGACATTTATATTCTACATTTAGAAAGATTCACATGTATCCTTATAAGATGAACTATAGGCGTGATCCCACCAATCCTTCTCCCTCCTCTTCCCCTCCCCCTCCCCTCCCTCTCCTCCCTCCCTACTAAGCTTCCATTCTTAAAGGCAAGAACTCATATGTCTAATCTTATTTTTTTTTCTAAATATGAATGTATATGCCTTCTCAATCCTATAAACCATGTATTATGACTGAATAGTCATTCATTCAACAATACATGTAATTGATACCATGTATCAGGCTCTGCTTAAGTGCTGGGCACCTTTGGTAAACAAAACAAAATAAAGTCCCTGATTTTACGGAGCTTATGTTCCAATGGGGGAAAACATAACATATAAACATATGTATCGGTAAAGAAAAATAAAAGATAAGGAATATTAGGATGCTAATGATGGAGAAAAAAATGAGTATGAAGATATTAGCACTTGTCAGCTTTGCTACAGTAAATGCTCTAAACATCTCAGTACCTTACAACAGCCAACATTTCTTTCCTCTTCACGTTACATGCTGGTGGCTGTGTATTCATTGCTAGACGAATCTCTACTAAATTCACAAAGGCAGCACTCTACTAGCAAAGAGAGGGCCAAAGCCAGGAGTTATGGAAGAAAAGGGATAAAGACGCAGAAGTACTTGAGATGACAGTTTTCGGTTTGGTTTTATCAGAAGTATTCTATACTTCTAAGTGTTAATATTTATCAGAATGCTTAATAGTTGGATCTTTAAACATCAAGTGATCCATAGCTTGTATATTAAGTATATTATTCGAAAGAAAGCCATTTATTCAACTAATATTTTTTTGAGCACGTATTAGGCACCAAACAACATTCAAAGCACTGGAGATTCATCAAAGTCCCTATTCTTTGTTCTTACATTCTGGAGAAGAGGAAGTTGGGGGGAGAAATAGACAATAATGTATACAGTCATCCCTTGGTATCTGTGAGGGATTGCTTCCATCTCCCAAACTCCCACCAAACTCCATGGATGCTCAAGACGCTTATATAAAACAACGTGGTATTTGCATATAAACTAGATCCATACTCCTATATATTTTACAGTTTTTTTTTTTTTTTTTTTGGCCAGGGCTGGGTTCGAACCCTGTACCTCTGGCATATGGGGCCCTACTCCTTTAAGCCCCCGGCGCCGCCCAACGCCTGTATATTTTAAATAAAACCTGGATTAACTATATATAGTAATACCTAATTCAGGTTATATAGTTATACTTTTGGGGAACAATGACAAGAAAAAGTCTGTACATGTTTAGTACAGACACAGTCATCCAAGGTTTTTTCAACTATTTTTGATCCAAGGTTGGTCTAATCCATGGGTGCAGATATTAGATACAGAGGGCCAACTGTACAATCATACTTCTAAAGTATGTTGGCTCTTAATAAAGCCAGAGCCTGACAGTAAAGGAGCAAATGAGATTTTCATTGAGAAACCATTCAAGAGGGGAAAAGAGACCTCAGTATAGAACTGAGCTCAACTCCAAATACAATAAGAACAAATGGGAATTTCCAGTCAAAGAACATATTTCAGGGGCTCAGGGGCTGGTGAGTGGATAGAAAATCCTTCAGAGAAGAGACATCAAACTGAGTTAACAGGCCAGGGTGATCAGACATCACCTGGGAGTGATGGGCCATGAGGGATTCTCTCTGACTTAGGATTCTTGCTGAAACTAGACTCTACAAGAATGGACAGAGAAGCCCAAGGTTGAGGTCAAGTCCAGAAGGGGGCTCAGAGGCACCTGATTAAAGCTCAGTCAAGGACAGCATCTTTGTCAGTGAGCGATGGTAGGTCCTTTGATGAAAAAAAGTAGGTTTGAAACAAGATGGGGATGGTTTGGAGGGGAAGACATCTTTACAGAAGTGACATTTCAGTGAAGATCTTTGTGAAGTGATAAAGTGAGGCAGGTGGATACCTGGGGGAAGAGTATGGCTGCCAGCAAAGAGCAATTATAAAATGCCCTGCTAAGTCCTGTCAAGATCCAGCAAGCAAGCCAGCCAGTGGCACTTCAGTGGAATGAGCAAGTTTGAAAGGGTGAGGAATGTTCAGAGAAGTAGCCTGTAGCTAAAACTGTAGGACCTTTAGGTCTTGGTAGGGAGTTTGATGGTGATGGTAAAACATTCTGGAGCTTAAATTTTGTTAAGAGTGATACTCTAGCCAAATCAAAGGCATTTTCTCACACGTTGCCCTTCTCTCATTCGAGTCATTGTAGCAGATCAGAATAGAAGGCAGAAATGTAAAAATATATTGTATATTGCGTTTTTAAAATTGGTAGTTTTATATTACATTTTAAACATTTATACCAGAATTCCCTATATACAAATGCCATGTGATAGGTAGATTTGTGTTTGACTGAAATGTCATTGTTTTAGCTAAAACAAACAAACAAAAATGCATTAGGTTTTTCTTTAAAAAAATATTTAAAAATAATCTGTCTTGGCTCCTTGCCACTGAATGGAAATAAGACATTCTTTCATACCGTCAGTCGTATCAGGATAATATAGAGCTAGAGGTGGCTTCTTGTGAACCAGCAGACGAGGAGGGAGAGTTGACCTGAGTGGAAATGGAGGGAAATGAAGAAATACAGACTGGGGGAGGCAAAGAAAGACAAGAGAGGAAAGATAGGATGGTGTTGGGAGGACTGACCTCGTGGATGACAACTTAGCAACTGACATCCAGTCCTCAGGAGGGAGAGCCTCACCACTCAAAGCTTCTACCAAAACCAAAGCAGAAGGAGCTGTGGGACCACACTGAGCATATATATGCCTGTCCCAACTCCCTAAAGGCCTAAAAAGAAAGCGACTAATGCTCTCTAAAACAGCTGCCTTGCTGACCTGCAGCCTCTAGCACTGGGAAATAAGAATCATCCAGATATTGTCCTTGGTCAGGAGCTTGTGCAAGGGTCTTTTGTAATGGAGATGTAAATGAAGATTTTAACTTTAATCCCTTGCTTCCTGCCTTCCTCGGGAGACCTCCTGAACAAAGTGTTTCCAGTTTTTGCCCCTAACCTTACAGCTTCCAGTGAAATCACAGACACGTAACACATTGACATAAAGATAGACTTACTCGGCTCGGCGCCTGTGGCTCAATCGGCTGAGGCGCCAGCCACGTACACCTAAGGTTGCGGGTTCGAATCCCCAGCCCGAGCCCGCCAAACAACAATGATGGCTGCAACCAAAAAATGGCCGGGCGTTGTGGCGGGCGCCTGTGGTCCCAGCTACTTGGGAGGCGGAGGCAGGAGACTCGCTTGAGCCCAGGAGTTGG
>CAUYQV010174195.1:0-19884 GCA_963574575.1 Galagoides demidoff | reverse complement strand
TGTGGTCCCAGCTACTTGGGAGGCGGAGGCAGGAGACTCGCTTGAGCCCAGGAGTTGGAGGTTGCTATGAGCTGTGATGCCATGGCACTCTACCCAGGGGGATAGCTTGAGGCTCCGTCTCAAAAAAAAAAAAAAAAGCTTACTCTAAAAATCTTGTCTAATAAAATTAAGCTAATTAAGCTTAGTTAAGCTTAAAATTTCTTAAGTTAAGAAAAGTACCCAAATCATTGACACAAAGTATACAAACAAAAGAAAAATACACATACATACATATTATTATTACTGGTGAGAACAATCTAAAACCTACCAACCAAACAACCTCAACCATAACTGTGATAGAAAAAGACAGCGAGCGTGCCAGAATCTAGGTTGTTCATCACTGTTTACTGATTCATAAGACACTGCCACCTACTGGGCAAAGTAAGTCTATTGGTAAGTTCAAGGCTGTGTCTATTTGACTCTGAAAGATAAATGTAGTAACATTTAAACCAAAAAAAAAAAAAAAGTCATCTTGAATCTACCAGGTTTTTCTCTATACCAGCAATATGAAGTTAGAAATTAAAAACTGAGGGGAATGTCTCATTCCAGACCAAGCACCAAAACTTACAAAAATAAGCACATTCAATGAGAAACAAAATCTACAAAATATTAATACAGGCCATAAAATAACTTGAGTAGACACAAATCTCAGGTAGAAATATGTAGTAATATAAAAATATCAGTCCTTCCTCCTTAATACATAACTTTAAATAAATTACAAAGACAACCTTCCTTTTTTTCTATTTTGCTTCTACAAGGACAATATTATTATTATTATTATTTTGAGACAGAGTCTCAGTTTGTTGCCCTCAGTAGAGTGCTGTGGTGTCACAGCTCACAGCAACCTCCAATTCCTGGGCTTAGGTGATTCTCTTGCCTCAGCCTCCCGAGTAGCTGGGACCACAGGCCCCCACCACAACGCCCGGCTATTTTTTGTTGCAGTTTGGCCAGGGCCAGGTTTGAATTCACCACCCTCGGTATATGGGGCTGACGCCCTACTCACTGAGCCACAGGCAGTGCCCTATAAGGACAATATTATTGAAGTTAATAAGGAAGAATTTGGTATTTTGGAATAGCCAAGGTAATTCCAAAAATGAGGTAATTCCAAAAATGAAGAACAGTGGTGGAATTGTGGTGTATCTGTACAATGCATATATCTGAACTAGCCAGCCTTAAATAGAATGAAGTACGGATTCCATGTCATGACATGAAGGAACCCCCAAAATACTATGCTGGGTGAAAGAAGCCAAAAAATCATATTGTAGGATTCCATTTATATGAACTACCCAGAACAGGTAAATTCAAAGAGACAAAAGGGGGCAGCACCTGTGGCTCAAAAGGGTAGGGCGCTGGCCCCAAATGCCAGAGGTGGTAGGTTCAAACCCAGCCCCGGTCAAAAAAAAAAAAAAAAAGAAATGTGTTTTATAATGTCACCAAATAAAAGATTTCAGTAATAAACATTTAAAAAAAAAAAAAACAAAGAGACAAAGGCAGATGGGCAGTTGTTAGGGGCTGTGGGGAGTAACTCCTTAAAGGGTATGCATTCCTTTTGGGGGGATGAAAATGTTTTAAACTGAGATGGAGGTTGCACAACATTATGAACATACTACACGCTACTGAACTGTTTTCTTCAAAATGATTAATTTTATGATATATAAATTTCAAGTCAATTAAAAAAATACAGGCCAGGCAAGGTGGCTCACACCTGTAATCCTAGCACTCTGGGAGCTAGGTCTGGTCTGAGCCAGAGTGAGACTACATCTCTAAAAATAGCTGGGCATGTGGCAGGCACCTGTAGTTCCAGCTACTTGGGAGGCTGAGGCAAGAGAATCACTTAAGCCCAAGAGTTTGAGGTTGCTGTAAGCTGTGATACCATAGCACTCTACTGAGGGTGATAGAACGAGACTGTCTCAAAACACAAAAAAATAGGTGTTTTACCAATATTTGGAGACAGTCTCACTCTCTCACCCTGCTCACCCTGGGTAGAGTGCAATGGTATCATCATAGCTCACCACAACTTTGAACTCCTGGGCTCAAGAGATCCTCCCACCTTAGCCTCCCAAGTAGCAGGGACCACAAGTATACCACCACATCCATCTAGGTTTTCTATTTTTATGTTTTTGAGACAGTCTTACTTTGTCATTGTTGGTAAAATGCTATGGCATCATAGCTCACAGCAACCTCAAACTCTTGGCTCAGAGCAATTCTGCCTCAGCCTCCACGTAGCTGGGACTACAGGTGCCAGCTACAACACCCGGCTATTTTTAGAAACAGGGTCTCACTCTAGCTCAAACTGGTCTCAAACTCATGAGCTTAGGCAATCTACCTGCCTCAGTCTCCCAGAGTGCTAGGAATATGGGCAAGAGCCACAACACCCTGCCTAAAGATCACAGTGTAAAAGGATTTTTTTTTTTTTTTTTTTGGAGACAGTCTCACTATGTTGCCCTCAGTAGAGTGCCGTGGCATCACAGCTCAGAGCAACCTCAAACTCTTGGGCTTAACCGATTCTCTTGCCTCAGCCTTCCAAGGAGCTGGGACTACAGGCACCTGCCAACAATGCCTGGCTATTTTTTTGTTGTTTCAGTTGTCATTATTGTTCAGCTTGCCCGGGGTTGGGTTCGAACCTGCCAGCCTAAGTGCATGTGGCTGGCTCCATAACCACTGTGCTATGGGCACCGAGCCAGGTTGTTTTAATAAATGATAGTGCATAATTGGCAATTCATCTAAAAAAAAAAACAACTAAATCATACCTTAAAATTATCCACCAAAATGAACTATAAACTTCTAAATATAAAATAATAAATAAATAATACTAGAAAAGATTTGAAGAAAATACTAGTTTGACCCCAAGGTGGAGGCAACATTCTTAATACAGAAAACTCAAAAGCAATAACAATAAAAACTAACATATTTATGTGCATAAAAATTTTTAAAAAGTGTTTATGGTATGCATGACCTTCTAGAAAAATAACAGAGAATGGGAAAGATATCTGTAACATATGTAACAGATAAAGTTAAAATTATCATAGTAAAACCTACAACAAATGGATGCTGGAAAGTCAGAAAGAGAGGTATAAGGGAAGGAAGGAAGGCTTGGCACTCGAAGTTACAGTGGTTACGAGCCCAGCCCCAACCCAGCTCAGGCCAGCTAAAACAACAATGACAACTGCAACCAAAAAATAGCCGGGTGTTGTGGCAGGTACCTGTAGTTCCAGCTACTTGGGAGGCTGAGGCAAGAGAATAGCTTAAGCCCTAGAGTTTGAGGTCACTCTGAGCGGTGACTGCATAGCATTCTACAGAGGGTGACATAGTGAGACTCTGTCTCAAAAAAAAAAAAAAAAAAAGGGAGGAAATAGGCAAGAAAAAGTAACATTAATTCACCAAAGAAGAAACACTAATGACCAACACATAGAAAGATATTAAACTTCACAAGTGCCAAAGCACATTAAAACATAATATAATGTTTTTCCCCCATCAACTAGCAAAAGATAAAAAGAGTGGTACTAGCTAGTTGTTGAACATTCATTCTCTTTTTGTTTTTAAAACAGAGTCTTGCTCTTTTACCCTAGGTAGAGAGCAGTGGTGTCATCATAGCTCACTGCAACCTCAAATTCCTGGGATCAAGTGAGCCTCATGCCTCAGCCTCCCAGAGAGCTAGGATTATACACATGAGCCACCGGGCCTAGCCTATTCTCTCATACTGGTGGGATTCTAAATGGCTACACTTTCTGGAAAGCAGACTGGTAGTATCTATTAAGAATCAAAATAACTGGCCAGGTGCAGTGGCTGACGTCTATAATCCTAGCACTCTGGGAGGCCAAGGTGGGTGAACTGCTTGAGCTCCCAAGTTCAAGACTAGCCTAAGCAAAAGCAACACCCTGTCTCTACTAAAAATAGAAAAACTAAGGAAGAGGATTGCTTGAGCCCAAGAGTTGGAGGTTGCTGTGAGCTATGATGCCATAGCACTTTACCCAGGGCAAAAGCTTGAAACTGTCTCAAAAGAAAAAAAAGAATCAAAATTAATTTGGTATAACAGTATTACTTTTGAGACTGTTCTATAGAAATAAGCACACTGGTATATAAATGTACGTATCAGGGAATCACCTGAATGTCCATCAACAGGTGAAGAGATGGACTCCATAAAGTATTTACTACTATTAAAACAAATAAGTAGATCGATATCTACTGACTTGAAAATATGATAACACAATAAATTTTAAAAGCAATTTACACAATACTATGTATTTTAAAATATAATTCCATAATCTTACTTTTAAAGACTCTGTATGTTTTTACATATCTGGATAAGCATCTAGGATCCTATAGGCTGTCAAATTAATACTAGTTACATTAGGGAGCTTGGATTAGAGGAATAGAGACAGGTGTAGAAAGGTATAATGAACTTTTCTTTTATTCTTATAATATGTTACTTGTTTTTTTTTGTTCTTTTTTGAGACAGAGCCTCAAGCTGTCCCCCCGGGTAGAGTGCTATGGCTTCACTGCTCACAGCAACCTCCAACTCCTGGGCTCAAGCGAGTCTCCTGCCTCAGCCTCCCAAGTAGCTGGGACCACAGGTGCCCGCCACAACGCCCAGCTATTTTTTGGTTGCAGCCATTATTGTTATTTGGCGGGCCTGGGCTGGATTCGAACCCACCACCTTAGGTGTATGTGGCTGGCGCCTTAGCCACTTGAGCCACAGGCACTGAGCCATTACTTGTTATTATAAGCCTATTTACCATTGTTATTTTTTTTGAGACAGAGTCTCACTATGTCGGCCCTTGGTAGAGTGCCATGGCATCATAGCTCACAGCAACCTCAAACTCTTAGGCTTAAGTGGCTCTCTTACCTCAGCCTCCCAAGTAGCTGGGACTACAGGTGCCTACCACAATGCCCAGCTATTTTTTGATTGCAGTTGTCATTGTTTAGCAGGCCCAGGTAGGGCTCAAACCTGTCAGCCTCAGTGTATGTGGCTGGCACCCTACTCACTGAACTACGGGTGCCAAGCCTACCACTATCATTTTTTAAAATATAAGAAAACTAAAAAGAAAAATATTCTACGTTCTATCAATTTGATATCAATTAAACTGTCTCTTTCCTTGATGACAGCTCTGCTATTGCTACTCACTCTCTCTCTCTCTCTATATATATATACTCCATTTATTCAATATTTATTTGTTTATTTCTCATTTACAACATGCTGGGCACTGAAATAGATGCTGGACATGCCATGGAAAGTAAGACAGACATTTATCACACAAAACTTAACTTGAAGCAGAAAAAGACATTAAGACAATTAGTTATACAACTGAAAATAATTAAGATTAATACGAGGGGGTTCAGTGCCTGCAGCTCAGCAGCTAGGGTGCTGGCCACATACACCAGGGCTGGTGGGTTCGAACCCAGCCTGGGCCTGCCAAACAACAATAACAACTACAACAACAACAAAAATAGCTGGGTGTTGTGGCAGGCACCTGTAGTCCCAGCTACTTGGGAGGCTGAGGCAAGAGAATCGCTTAAGGCCAAGAGTTAGAGGTTACTGTGAGCTGTGATGCCACAGCTTTCTACAGAGGGTGACATAGTAAGACTCTGTCTCTTAAAAACAACAACAACAACAACAACAACAACAACAAATGTTTAAAAGGCCCAGGTGCAGGCTCATGTCTGCAATCCCAGTGATGAGGGAGGCTGAGGCCTTGAGTTCCAGACCTGCCCGGGCAACACAGTCCTGCGGTCCCAGCTATTGTGTAGGCTGAGGAGCAGGACTGCTTGAGCCCAAGAACTGGAGGTTGCAGTGACTGTGACCGTGCTGCTGTACTCTAGTCTGGGTGACAGAGTAAAACCCTATCTCTAAAAACTAAATAAATAAAAATAAAAAGAAGACTTGTGTAACTGGACTGGCAAAGGAAATTTCGAGAGAGAGGACCAGGCAGGGCCTTTTGGAGCCTTTACAGAACTTGGTTCTATAAACAATGGGGAAGACATTTATTAGAGTTCAAGCAAGAGAATCATTTGCTTTTTTATGTTTGCTCTTTTAAAAGATCACTATCACTCCAGCCATACTACCTCCTTGGACAAGAAAGGAACTATTTTAGATATGGGGGGAGGGAGGCTATTTCTCAAGCCCAGACGAGGTTATGATAGTAGGGTTCAGAATAGGTTGGTGACAATAAGAAATGAAGAAAAAATACATACATGCCAGATACAACAAGGAGGTAAAATCGACAGAAATCCGGGCAGAAAAAAAGAGACAGAGTCAAGGGTAAGGCATGCTGGAGAAAGCACAGTTTGGGAATGGCTGGCTGAATGGTCCTGGGGGACACACAGCAAGAGGAGATGATGAATTCAGTTTCGGGTTCTGGTTACTCTAAGATGCCCTGAAGCAATTATGTAGAAACACAGGGTTGGGATTTAGAAGAAAGATTTATACTAGGAAGGTAATGTATGCATTATCTGTATCTGTGGTCCACAACCCCTAGGCCAGACTGGGACAGCAGGAGGTGAGCAGCCAGAGAGTGAAGCTTCATCTGCCTTCCCAGGGGTGGCCCATCGCTGGCAGCACCACTTGAGCTCCAAGTGCCGTCAGCTCAGTGGTGGCATTAGATTCCCACAGGAGCACGAACCCTACTGAAAACTGCATGTGGAGGGATTTAGGCTGTGCAATCCCTATGAGAATCTAATGCCTGTGACCTGAGAAGGAGTTGAGGTGGTGATGCTGGCGCTGGGACCATCTAAAACAAGCTCAGAACTTCCACTGACTCTGTGTTATAGTCAGCTGTGTAATTACTTCATTACATATGACAATGTAATAATGGAAATAAAGTGCACGATAAATGTAATGCCCTTGAATCATCCCCAAACCTTCCCCCCACTCCCTGGGTCCACAGAAAAAAATTTTTTTTCTTTTTTTTTTTTTTTTGAGACAGAGTCTCACTTTGTCATCCTTGGTAGAGTGCCCTGCCATCACAGCTCATAGCAACCTCAAACTCTTTGGCTCAAGCGAGTCTCTTGCCTCAGTCTCCCAAGTATCTGAGACTACAGGCATCCAGCCATAACACCTGACTATATTTTTAGAGCCAGGGTATTGCTCTTGCTCAAGCTGGTCATGAGCTCAGACAATCCACTAGGATTACAGGCGTGAGCCACTGCCCTGGGCCGGAAAAATGTCTTACATGAAACTGGTTCCTGGTGCAAAAAGATTGAGAGCTGCTGGTCTATAATAGAGATAGTAACTGAATGCAAGGGAATAGATGAAATTACCTATGGAAACTCAGTAATGTAAGGAGGAAAAGGCATAGGATTAAACCCTAAGTAACTCCAATATTTAAATTTAAAGGCACTACAGAATTTACAAAGATGACTACAAAGAATACTTGGAGAAATAGGAGGACAAACAGGAAGACAGGGTGGAAGAGATGACAGAAGTAAAGATGGTAGGGGTGGGGAGGGTGTTCAAAAAGAAGTAATTGGCTCAGCGCCTGCAGCACAGTGGTGACAACGCCAGCCACATACACAGAGGGTGATGGGATCGAACCCAGCCCGGGCCAACTAAACAACTGCAACCAAAAAATAGCCAGGTGTTGTGGTGGGCACCCATAGTCCCAACTACTTAGGAGGCTGAGGCAAGAGAATCGCTTAAGCCAGGAGTTGGAGGTTGCTGTGAGCTATGACACCAACAGCACTCTATCAAGGGTGACACAGTGAGACTCTGTGTCTAAAAAAAAGGAGCAATCAACACTATTTGATATACCAATAAGTCAAGATGAGAACTGGTCAGAAAAAAGGGCTTTACAAGAGGTGGGGGGTAGGGAGGAAAAAAGAAGAGAAAAATAGGGGGAAAAAAAGATGAGAACTTGAAGATAAAAGAATTTTAGTTTAAAATGAAGAGAGTCCTGAGGATGTTTAAATATTGATGGAAAGGTGGTGCCTGTGGCTCAGTGAGTAGGGCGCCGACCCCATATACGGAGGATGGCAGGTTCAAACCCAGCCCCGGCCAAACTGCAGCAACAAAAAACAAAAAAACAGCCGGGTGTTGTGGGGGTGCCTATAGTCCCAGCTACTCGGGAGGCTGAGGCAAGAGAATCGCCTAAGCCCGAGAGCTGGAGGTTGCTATGAGCTGTGATGCCATGGCACTCTACCGAGGGTGACAAAGTGAGACTCTGTCTCTAAAAACAAATAATAAAATTAATTAATTAATTAATATTGATGGAAAAAAGCCAACAGAGAGAGAAAGGATAAAAACAGATAAAAATAATTACGAACCTCGGGTTGCACAAAACAGTATTTTTTTTTTAGGGGTGAGGAGGAGGAATCAAACCCAACAAGAAGAACTAGACAGGGAAATGGAAACCACACCCAGTATGACAAGAAGGAAGAAAAGACAGACTTAGATCTATATCTAAAATTTAGAGGTTTATAAATCTGATACAGAAGTTAAAATATTTCACACTGATGGCTTTTTTTCTATGAAACAGAAAACAATGTTTTTGTGCTGAGAGTGAAGGAGAAGAAAGACCAGAGATGTAAGAAAAATAAAATTCAAAATAGTTGCTCCAAACTAGGAAGAGAAGTGGACTAGATAAGTGTACCATGAGTCCCAGGCAGTGCTGAGGACCTGTGACCTGGAATTGACAGTGGTGTCAGTCTGTCTGACGTCTGACTCTTTTCCATCACCATTAGCTGCCCAAGTATAGACATGGAAAAGACGGAAAATGAGTTCATTCAAGGTTCAGTTTTCGGGACAACAGAAAAGTGCGGTGGGGTACCCATAATTACAAAAGTCATTGAAATAATTTAGGTGCATGGAATCCCAGCTAAATAGGAAGAGAAGGAAGAACTAACAAGGGTCACACTAACTGAAGAATTCAGAAGAGTCAATGGACAGACCAGAGGCTCCAATGTGGACAAGGAAGAGGTGAAGTGGGAGTAAGTGAGACCATTAGAGAGACAGGAAAAAGGTTATAGTCAAGGTGATATTTCATATTAAAATTTTACAAGTGAATAGTTCTGGGTACAGCAAAGTCCAGAGCAGTGGTTCTCAAGCTCGTGAGCCCTTTTTAACAATGAAAATACACCCTGTGTAACAGATATTTACGATTCATAACAGTAGCAAAATTATAGTTATGAAGTAACAACAAAAATAATTTTACGGTCCGGGCTCACCACAACATGAGGAACTGTATTAAAGGATCATGGCATTAGGAGGCATTAGGAAGGTTGAGAACCACTGGTCCAGAGGATAAATGAGGTGAGCCTAGGAAGCTGAGAAGGTACAGGGCAGTGAGGAAGTTGAGGGACGCCCTGACCTGTCTGCCTGCATTAGTTTAATGAGCTGCTGAATAGGAAATGCAGCTGTTATTTCTAGGGGTCTGATACATGACATATGGTCAATAAATGTTTGATGAGTAAATGAATAAACTCACATAATTCAAGTTTCAAATTTTCCTTTAACATAAGAAATTCTGCATTAGATTCATGAATATAATTTCTTAAAAATTATTTTAAATGGTTTGTTTTAGAAAGAAGCTCATTCCAGTAATAAGATTCTGAATCAAAGGAAATTATTCAGCATGTTTTAATCATAAATATATAGCAGCTCACTGCCATTTCATTACGACAGAAATGCAAAAAACCTCTTACTTTCAAAATGAACTATTCCATCAATCTGGTCAATAAATCCATTCATACGTCCTTCTGTTATCATTTGAGACGCTATCTTTTCTGCCTGCAAAAAAACAAACAAAAACTCTCAGAAACTTTAATTATTATCTAACAGTCATTCACATAAAGATAAGCGAAAGCTTTTGGCTTACATACCTATCACAAAACTTTGCATGTGTGTTCATCTACCATTCACTAGAACGAATCTTGTAAGTCTAGATATTTCCCCAATTATTTCTGGGCACAACCCATTATTTTAAGTCAATTGGCATCTATTTTCCTTGTGGAAAAAAAATTTTTTTGAGATAAAATCGCACTATGTCGCCCTCAGTAGAGTGCCATGCTATCACAGCTCACAAGCAAACTCTTGGGCTTAAATGATTCTCTTGCCTCAGCCTCCCAAGTAACTGGGACTACAGGTGCCTGCCTGGCTATTTTTTGTTGCAGTTGTCATTGTTGTTTTCACTGGCCCACGCTGGGTTCGACCCCACCAGCCTCAGTGTATGTGACCAGCACCCTACCCACTGAGCTAGGGGTGCCGCCCAAGGCTCTGTTTCAAAGGAAAAATGAAATGAATAACAACAAAAGGATATTTGCTTCCTTTAGTCTGAGCAAGAGATCATACTTCAAAGCCAAGAGGAATTTTTTTTTCGAGTAGCTGGGATGAAAGGTACATATCACCATACCTGGCTAATTCTTCTATTTTTGTAGAGACAGGGTCTCACTCTTGTTTGCTAATTTTGAACTCCTGACCTCAAGTAATCCTCCTGCCTCAGTCTCCCAGAATTCTAGGACTATAGGTGGGAGCCACCATGCCCAGTCAGGAAAGCATCTTTTGATGGTAACTGAAACTTTGGTTCCCAAGTTCTTCTTGAATGTGTACAAGTAAAGGAAGGAACTGTAAAAACATTCTAAACTAAAATTTCACTACCAGATAAAAGGGATGGCTTTAAGGTTTGCAAGTTCGGTAAAAGTAAGGTTGATTGCTTACCTTTAATATTATTTAAAATTAAGAGAATGTTTTGTAAATGATAATCTGAAACGCTGTCTTTTCTATATATTATTGGTAATTTGTGGAAATTTATACATAAGTAACCAACCCCAAGACTAAGAATGAAATTAAATTCCATAGTAAGTCAGTCAACTTAAGGTAAGTCAAGTAACTCAAAGAATTACTGAACCATTACCAAAGTCATTCTCTCAAAGAGATGAAATATTTAACCTTAACCTTTGAGTTAATCTAGGGCAGAAAAAAGAAGTAAAGCAAGTGTCAAAATCTTAAATTATGGCTGGGCTCCCGTAGGTCAGTGGTTAGCGCGCCAGTCACATATATGGAGGCAGGTGGGCTCAAACCCAGCCTCACCCTGCCAAACAACAATGACAACTGCAATAAAAAAAATAGCCAGGCATGTGGCGGACGCCTGTAGTCCCAGCTACTTGGGAGGCTGAGGCAAGAGAATCGCTTAAGCCCAAGAGTTGGAGGTGAGCTGTGACACCACAAGACTCTACCAAGGGTGGCATGAGACTCTGTCTCAAAAAAAAATCTTAGTCAGCAATCAGAAACCACTATGAAGTGGATTTAAACAGACACTAAACAAAGATATTTTCACAAAATGGGTGTCATAACCTGAAACTTTAAGATTTTCATTCTAGTTTACTTTTATCACAAAACATAACTTAAAAAGCCCAAAACACTTAACAATTCCATTACAAAAATTTATTTCCATTTAAATGAGGCTTCTTATGTGTAATTTTTGTGGCAGCTGCTAACATTCATCAGTTACATATTTCTTTTCCTCACTTCACTAGTTTTGTCTCCCTACTTCCTTTCTATGCATTGGAATCAAGAAAATACCTTAGCTGCCGGGATCTCTAAAAGAGCTCCAAGTTCTTCAAAGGTAATATTATTATATAATTTGCTTGCAGACAACAAATTGTGTTCAATAACAGCTCTGTCCAGGATGCTGGAACCTTAAGTAAACATAAATAAGACAGTTGTTAAGTATGAAACTAGTTTTACACTCTAACAGTGGTTCTCACAACCTGTGGGTCATGACCTCTTTGAGAGTCGAACAACCCTTTCACAGGGGTCACCTAAGACCACCCTTACCAGATATTTACATTACGATTCACAACAGTAGCAAAATTACAGTTATGAAGTAGCAACAAAAATAATTTTATGGTTGCAGGTCACCACAACATGAGGAACTGTATTAAAGGGTCGTGGCATTAGGAAGGTTGAGAACCACTGCTCTAAAAAGATACATTTTTTTCTGAAAATTTCTAGACATGTAATAATTAAAATTATCTTTATTTTTCTGATCAAAATGTTTTAAGTACTAGAAAACACAGCAAGACCACATCTCCATAAAAAATTTTTAAAAAAGGCTCGGCGCCTGTGGCTCAAGTGCCTAAGGCGCCAGCCACATACACCTAAGGTGGCAGGTTCTAATCCAGCCCGGCCTGCCAAACAACAATGACGGCTGCAACCAAAAAATAGCCGGGCATTGTGGCGGGCGCCTGTGGTCCCAGCTACCTGGGAGGCTGGGGCAGGAGACTCGCTTGAGCCCAGGAGTTGGAGGTTGCTGTGAGCTGTGAAGCCACAGCACTCTACCCAGGGGGATAGCTTGAGGCTCTGTCTCAAAAAAAAATTAGCTGGGCATAGTGGCATGTGTCTAATCTCAGCTACTTGGGAGGCTAAAGGCAGGAGAATCACATGAACCCAGAAGCTTGAGGCAGCAACGACCTATGACTATGCCACTGAACTCCAGCTTGGGCAACTGAGCAAAATCCTGTCTCTAAAACAAAATTGAAGGCTTGTGGTAGCTCACATCTATAATCCCAGCACTAGGGAGGCCAAGGTGGGTTGATTGCCTGAGCTCACAGGTTCAAGACCAGCCTGAGCCAGAGAGAGACCCCATCTCTAAAAAATAGCCAGGTATTGTGGTGGGCTCTTGTAATCCCAGATGCTTGGGAGGCTGAGGCAAGAGGATCACTTAAGCCTAAGAGTTGGAAGTTGCTGTGAGCTAAGACACTATGGCACTCTACCAAGGGCAACAAAGTGAGTCTGTCTCAAAAAAAAAAGACCATCCCGGGCAACACAGCAACACCCTGTCTCTACAAAAAATAAATTAAAAAAATTAACCAGAGCTAGTGGCATGCATCTGGGGTCCCAGCTATTATGGAGACTTAAGTGGGAGGGTTACTTGAGCCCAGGAGTTCAACATTACAGTGAGCTATGATCATACCACTGCACTCATCTGAGCTACAGAGCATGACCCTGTCTCAAAAAAATAACAAAAAAGCAAAACAAGAGTAGATACCCACTAAAATTAAAAAACTAGCCAGTTTATCAATTCTCAATGTGTGTAAATAAGGTAAAAGCTAATTACTCAGAAGAAACACGACTAATCCTAAAACCATGAACGATTTTTCCTGAGGCTCTATATCTGGAGTATCCTACAGAAAAAATATTCAAGAATAATAAAACATGAGAATAAACTGAATTGCTTCTTAAAGTGCAATTAAATGAGAATAAACTGAATTGATTTTTAAAGTGCAATTAAATAAAAGAAATTCAGAAGGAAGTCAATCCTTTCACACTGGTCTGGCTTAACTGGGCGCAGTAAGATTACATGAAGCACACTGGTCAGCCAGGCCTACCTCAAGACTCTTTGCAGTTAGACTAATCTGCATGTTTAACCTCATCTTTTCCATGTTTCTGATCATCTACATCTCTATTTTTTTTTTTTTTTTTTTTGCAGTTTTTGGCCAGGGATAAGTTTGAAACCCGCCACCTCTGGCATATGGGGCTGGTGCCCTACTCCTTTGAGCCACAGGCACCACCCTCTAATTTTTTTTTTTTTTAGACAGAGTCTCACTATTGTCACCCTCACTAGAGTGTCATGGCATCACAGCTCACAGCAACCTCCAACTCTTAGGCTTAAGTGATTCTCTTGCCGCAGCCTCTCAAGTAGCTGGGACTACAGGTCCGGCTATTTTGTTGTTGTTGTTGTTGCCAGTTGTCATTGTTGTTTAGTTGGCCTGGGCTGGGTTTGAACCTACCAGCCTCAGTGCATGTGGCTGACGCCGTAACCACTGTACTTTGGGCTCCAAGCCTACATCTCTATTTTTATTATCATGTGTGTTATCATTACAAGCTTCCTTAAAACCTCTCTAGACAGGGTGGCACCTATGGCTTAGTGAGTAGGACACTGACCCCATATACCAAAGGTGGTGGGTTCAAACCTGGCCCTGGCCAAACTGCAACAACAACAAAATAGCCAGGCATTGTGGCAGGAGCCTGTAGTCCCAGCTACTCGGGAGGCTGAGGCAAGACAATCAGCTAAGTCTAAGAGCTGGAGGTTGCTGTGAGCTATGATGCCACAGTACTCTACCGAGGGCAACAAAAGGAGACTGTCTCTAAAAAACAAACCAAAAAAAAAAAAAAAACCTCTCTAGACAAATGTACATAAAATTATTAATGTCACAAACAAGCAATTATTAAAAACTTCTTTCCTAGCAAAGGCAGTCTGACTCAAGCAGATATTTCCCTTAACCAGGAAATACGATACCTAGTTCTATTCTTATTGGCAATACTTTACCCTGAGTAACCTTGGGGCGAGCAACTATGCCAAATTTTTCTCTATGTAAAACAAGATGAGAAAATTATTCTACCACAACCTGATACTTAGGATTAAATTAGTTTACTTATCAATGGTTTCAGTTTTTTAAAAACCAGGCATTATAAGCATAATTTATAATTTTTCTGCTCTTACAGTTTCTAAAAAATGTATTACTTCACGAAATGCTTTACAATAGGGCTATTTTTATACTGGAAGCCCATTTTTGTGTATGACACTTAACTCTGATATAATATTCCTCTTCTTTTTATGAGGAAGTGCCATACAGAAATATAAAAAGATAGCAAGATGCCTCTTATTTAACATCATTTCTACTTGTCTGTACCCAAATATTTACCACCATGTATGAGACATGATCATTACCATCAGCTGTAGTTGCTTTCTGGTGTGGCATCAGCATGGCAGCAAATTCTTGAAGTTGATTTCCTCTGATGATCCTGTCTAGGTACATTTTTTCTAGGATCCCATAAGCAGCAAGTTGCTGGCACCTTTCATCCTTAAAAAGAGTAGCTAGCATCCGAGAACGCTGCTGTCCTAAGAGAAACAAGTGAGCATCAAATATTTCCATAATTCTTCTTTAATAAAAACTATCTTAAGACCACTTTGGCCTACCATTATGAAATATATGTCAATACTTGTTATTCACAGTTGCTATGGTCTGTAAAATTGCTGCATCACTGAATTAGCAAATATTCAACAGCTACTCCAATGAGATATAGGAGAGCTAGGTTCACAGAGCTAGGTTCTGTGAGCCTCTGGTCACAATATTTTTGTCAGCCAATCAATCTACATAACCTTGCTTTATGTGTGTTTCTGTTTACATACATCTTATTTAATATATACTATTGGGGGTGCTGGCCACATACACTGGGGTTGGCGGATTCAGACCCAGCCCAGGCCTGCTAAAAACAACAACAACAACAAAAAATAGCCAGGTGCTATTTGAGTGGCTGAGGCAAGAGAATTGCTTAAGCCCAAGAGTTCAAAGTTGCTGTGAGCTGTAACACCACAGAACTCTACCTAGGGTGACAGCTTGAGACTCTGTCTCAAAAATAATAATAACAATAATACCACCATTGGTTCATTAACATCGAACTTATGACCAATACTACAACTCATAACTAAATGAAGCTTACCTAACACTCGAATTTGCTCTTTAGGCACTTAAGGACACTAGACAGCACGTTTAGCACTATGGTCGTGAGCTATTTTAAATAACAAAACAGCTGATCAAAGTACAAGAATATGGAAAACATGATATTAAATATGCCACCAAAAGGACACCTGTTTCCAACATAAGAGCTGAAACAAAGCACAGAGCATCGACTTGTTCAACCTAGCTGAAGATATATGCACTGGGTCACTCAACTTTTTGCTACTCTGCACATGTCTACAAATGGCTGAAAATACTGAAAATTTTGGCTTTGGGGTAATGAATACAGTTTTAGCAAGTAGGTAAATTCACAAACATGGAATCCACATGAGAATCAACAGTATATTCACATGCAAAGACCCAGATGGAAACCAAAATGTGCTAAGTGGTGAGAAGTACAGGTTATGTCTATCTATTTTCTTTTTCTTGCTTACTTGTACTTCTATAATGAATATGTATTAATTTGCTAACAAAACAATCTATAAAACATTGGGCGGCACCTGTGGCTCCGTGGGTAGGACAGTGGCCCTGGTCAAACTGCAACAAAAAAATAGCCAGGAATTCTGGTGGGTGCCTGTAGTCCCAGCTACCCAGGGGTGGGGGCTGAGGCAGGAGAGTTGCTTGAGCCCAGGAGTTGGAGGTTGTTGTGAGCTATGACACTATAGCACTCCCTATACCGAGGGCGATAAAGTGAGACTCTGTCTCAAAAAAAAAGAATAATAATAATCTATAAAACATGTTTATCTGTCAGGAAACTTAATATTCATAGTTTCAATTTATACTTTCAAGGAACTTCACATGACGACTGATGATATAAAAAAGTAAAACTAATGGAAAAGTACCATCAATAATCTTTTTCTTTTACATATATTTCTAGCTCTGTATACCGAAAAAGCCTAACTGTAATGACACCCAGTAGCAACGAGCCTACCTAGCATCCAAATCTTGATACCCTATTAAAAAGAACTAGGGGGCTGGGCGCCGTGGCTCACACCTATAATGCTAGCACTCTGGGAGGCCAAGGTGGGTGGACTGCCTAAGCTCACAAGTTCAAGACCAGCCTGAGCCAGAGCAAAACTTCACCTCTAAAAATAGCTGGGAGTTGTGGCAGGTACCTATAGTCCCAGCTGCATGGGAGGCTGAGGCAAGAGGATAGCTTGAGCCCAAGAGTTTGAGGTTGCTGTGAGCTATGACAGCACGGCACTCTACCAAGGGCGACAAAGTGAGACTCTGTCTCCAAAAATTAAAAAATAAATAAATAAATAAAACTAGCGATCCTTGAAAAGTAGCTGATTCCAAGTCTAGGAGAGGGAAAGTATTATACGCGATAAACCCAAGGCATCTTTTCACGCTAATTCACAGGAAAGTATTCAGAGTCTAATGAAGCCAAGTCAGTAAGACATGACCTGGGTCATATTTGGAACATCTGAACTTCAAAAGAATAACAACTGTAATTTATAGTAACACATTGTTTTGTTTTTTTTTTTTTGGGACGGAGTCTTACTATGTTGCCCTCGCCCTAGGTAGAGTGCCATGGCATCACAGCTCAGAGCAATCTCAAACTCCTGGGCTTAAACTGGTGGTTCTCAACCTTCCTAATTGCTGTGTTGTTACAAATAGAAAAAAGGGGTCATGACCTACAGGTTGAGAACCGCTGGCTTAAACAATTCTCTTGCCTCAGCCTCCCAAGTAGCTGGGACTACAGGCACCTGCCACAACGCCTGGCTACTTCTTGTTGCTGGGGCGGGGTTCAAACCCGCCACCCTCGGTATATGGGGCTGGCACCCTACCCACTGAGCCACAGGCGCTGCCCACGCCTGGCTATTTTTTGGTTGTAGTTGTCATTGTTGTTTGGCAGGCCTGGGCTGGGTTCAAACCCGCCAGCTCCAGTGTATGTGGCTGGCACCCTAGTCGCTGAGCTACAGGCGCCAAGCCTATTGTAACACATTGAATAAATAAAAAGCTGAGTCAAATATATAAGAATGTCCATGGCAGTACTGTTCCTAATTGCCAGTAAGAAGCTAGACTAGTACAATGGACCACCACATAACAAGGAAAATGAAGAAAATGCAACTAAACATAACAGTAGGGATACATTTCATAAAGCTGAGCAAAAGCAGCTTGACAAGGATAAATACAAGATTTCATTTGTATAAAAATAGGAGCAGGATAATATGTCCTAGTGATTGCTCTATGGGGTGGGGAATTGAGGCTACTGACTAGGATAAAGCATAAAGGAGGTTTTAGGGGTGTTGGCAATCTTGTTTCTTGTTCTGGATTCTGGTTATACGGAAGTGTTCAGTGCACGAAAATTTATCAAACAGTACCCTTTTGATATGTGCACTTTTCTTAGTGTTTATTATATTACACAGATAAATAAGGAGAAAATAATATATAGTGATAGGGTAAGTGCCTGTAGCTCAGGGTCTAGGGCACCATCCACATACCTAAGCTGGCAGATTCAAATCCAGCCCGGGCCAACTACAACGAAAAAACAGCTGGGCGTTGTGGCGGGCACCTATAGTCCCAGCTACTTGTGAGGCTGAGACAAGAGAATCGCTTAAGCCCAAGAGTTGAAGGTTGCTGTGAGCCATGATGCTACAGCACTCTACCAAGAGTAACATAATGAGACTCTGTCTCAAAAAACATAACATTTATGTTATGTCCATAAATTCACTATAATGTGCTTCAAATTAATTAGGAACAAAAGATGAATTATTCAATAAAGGATTCTAGGTCAAATAACTATCTATTCAGGGGAAAAAGTTAAATCCCTATCTCATTTTTTATATTAAAATAAACTCAAATAGATTAAGATTTACAGATAAACTGAAATAAGATCAATTTACCAAGATCAAGGTCAGTGAAAACTATTTTTATGATAACAAAGAAATTCTTTGCCTTTTTGCTGCATTGACATTTGCACTGGTGGTATAAAAACAAATCCAGAATGATTTTTAAAAATTCATGGTTTAGAATTAGCATTTCCTCTTAATGCCCTTTACACTTTATAGGTTGAATGATTCACATACTGTAATTTAGTAAAAAGAATAGTTTGTTATATTTATTGAAGAAAAGAATGAATGCCAGGTCTAAAATTGAGGCTTGAAGTTTAAAATAAAAACAAACACACAAACAAAATAATTACAAAAACAGTACATTATCATTTCATCAAGCTCTAGATTTTAATTTTTATTTCCTTCTACATAATTCTCACTTAATATCATATACATTTCCTCAGTGGAATTCTAGAATTAAACTTTGTTATTCTCTAAATTATTCCTAACACATAAAGGTAATAGACTGACATCTGCATATTAATTTTTTTTAACAAATCATTTTATTGCTGTTTTTAAGTGTTTAAATGCTTAAACTAAATTTACCATAATTGTATTAAGAAGGTATCCCTTTGAATAGTTCCTTGCTAAGTTTTCCAATAGTAATCAACCTGAAGTCATTAAGATAGCTGTGCATTTAAGTATGAATTATGTATTTACCTGCTGATGCTAAGATGGTACAGTGCAAAGCATGTTTTAAGGCCTCTAGTCTTTCACTCTCATGGACTATTGTCTTGTAAGAGAGCTCATTGTACCTTTGTGCAGCTTCAATGAATTTTCTTCTATAATCAAGAACACGTGCATAGCATACCTACAGAGGGAAAATATTTCAATTGGGGAAACATAAAAAAAAGAGAGAGAAAGAATTTCTAATATTTAAGAGCATTTATCAGATGTTCTGGGGCATCTTAATATGGTGCCATTCTCCAATATAAAATTAATTCCAGGCTAGGTGCTGTAGCTTATGCCTGTGATCCCAGCACTCTGAGAGGCTGAGCAGATTGCTTGACCTCAGGAGTTCAAGACCAGTCTCAGCAAGAATGAAACTCCATCTCTGCCAAAAAAAGGAAAATAGGCTCAGCGCCTGTGGCTCAACCGGCTAAGGCGCCAGCCACGTACACCTAAGGTGGCGGGTTCGAATCCCCAGCCCACGCCCGCCAAACAACAATGATGGCTGCAACCAAAAAATGGCTGGGCGTTGTGGCGGCGCCTGTGGTCCCAGCTACTTGGGAGGCAGAGGCAGGAGACTCGCTTGAGCCCAGAAGTTGGAGGTTGCTATGAGCTGTGATGCCATGGCACTCTACCCAGGGGGATAGCTTGCGGCTCCATCTCAAAAAAAAAAAAGAAAAAAAAAAGAAAATAGAAAACTAGCCAGCGGGGTGGTACATGCCTATAGCGCCAGCTACTCAGGAGCCTGAAGCAAGAGGATTGCTTAAGCCCAAGAGTTTGAGGTTTGCTTTAAAATATGATGACACCATGGCACACTACGCAGGACAACAGAGTAAGACTTTAATCTCAAAATAAACAAATAAATAAATCAAATTAAATTAATCCC
>CAUYQV010174194.1:0-32186 GCA_963574575.1 Galagoides demidoff | reverse complement strand
GGACCACAGACTCCCGCCACAACGCCTGGCCATTTTTTGGTTGCAGCCATCATTGTTGTTTGGCGGGCCCGGGCTGGGGATTCGAACCCGCCACCTTAGGTGTACGTGGCTGACGCCTTAGCCGATTGAGCCACAGGCGCCAAGCCTGCTCATGCTGTTTTAGAAGCCCTCTCTTACCACCCTCTCTACCTGTTAAAATTTGATCCATCCTTGAAGGCTTAGAATTAATTAAATGTAATCTCCATGAAATCTTCCTTGGGTTCTTGAGTCAGAAATGATCTGTCCCTTTCTTCAACTCCAGCTGTGCTCTGTATGCAGCATTTGTCACACTGTCCGTGCCTCCTTTCATGTGTACATAGGTAAGCAAATCTTCTAGTTAGACGATTAGCATCTTGAGGGTGGGGGCTATGCATTTTATTCATCCTTGAATTCCCCGCATGGCAAGGCACACAAATCTTTACAAATGGAGGGTAGTCAAATCAAATACTAACTAAACAGCACAAACGTAAATTTCCCAGCATCTCATTTCCACAAACTTAGAATCTGTATCCCTCCGTGTCCTTCTCTTTCTCTACCTCAACATGCTCTTTCTCCTTCTTCTTCACGTTTTTCTTAAGCCAATTCCTTTTGTTAATGCTAAGAGGCTGTGCATGTGTTCTGGTATTCTTGTATGTTCTGTCTACATAGTAAATACTACTATCTAGTAAATCTCAAGTGATAGCTACTTTCCATCTAAATATTTAATTTCCCCCTCCTTTTCTTTTTTCCCAATTTCTTAGCCGTAGAGCACTATAATTAAAGGCGCAGGCTCAGGAGCCACCAGGCTGGATCTGAATCCTGACTCTGCCACCTGCTAGCTGTGTGACTTCAAACAAGTTTCTTAGCCATCAGTTCTGCCATCTGTAAAATGGAGATGTCAATTGTGACTACATCCTATGATCGCCTTGAGGATAAAATGAGCTAGTATCTATAAAGTGCTTAGAACGGTGCCTGGCCTGCAGTGACCACTCAATAGCTAGTATGTGTTCCACTGAACCATAGGAGCATTTGGCAAAGGTGTGGTGGGATAGAGACAGCAAGGGGACTGAGTGACTAGTCTTGGTTAATTGCATCAGAATCACTTGGACGTTGCATTAAAAATACAGATACTGGGCCCCATCTGCAAGACTCTGGTGGAATCCAGGAAACTTTTTTTGCATATGCTCCCCAGATCAGGATGGATGGCCAGACTGGGGAACTACTGACATAGAAGTCAATGCCCTACATTTGATGTAAGGAGATCAGAGCTGGTGGTGTTTTTGCCAGTAGCTTTTCTGAGACTCCATTTTCTCATTTTGTAAAACACAGATAAAAATTTGTGGGGGTCAAATCACTAAGGTCATTTCTGTGGGGAGGATGATTTATTGGGGGTGAAAGGAACACAGGCTTTGGAATGAGTTGTACCTGGCTGTGAATCCCACTGCTGATGCTGCTACAGACTTACCTTGTGGCCAGTTCTATATCCAGCCCCACCTTCTTCCTACTACAACCCTGATTTTGCTTGGGGTATAACTGTTCCCAGCTAAAAATGCTTTGCCTTCCAGACTCCTTGGCAGTTAGGAATGATCATGTTGACACAATCCGTTCAGAAGTCAGGAGAGTTCTGGGAAGGATTTTATTTTCCTAATATAGGCACTGCTCCTGTTTCTCCTTTTGTCCTATTGTCTTTCCTTCCTGTCCGGAAGACGGATGAAAGGTCTGGAGGTGCAGCAGCCATCTTGTTATTACGAGAGTAGTACAAATATGGGGGAGGGATCCTATAAGCTGAGTATAACGGAGTAAAGAGATGAAAAGATTCTAGGTCCTCGGGGGCACCACTGAGCAGCTGTACCATCTCTGGACTACCGGGGGCACCACTGAGCAGCTGTACCATCTCTGGACTACCCCTTCATTGTCTTATGTGAGACAAAGGAATCTCTAATTGCTTAGGCAGAAGTAATTTTTTGTTGCTTATATGTACCCTAAAGCTTCCTATGGAAAATTAAAACAGAATGAAGATCCCAGACCCATTTCTGACCCGGTGGATATTCAGATATCTGGTTCCCCTTCTTCGGCTATGAGATATTTTTTGGATCTGTAGAACAAGGCTTCTTCTAAATTCAATATCCTATATTTAGCTGAGTATAAGGTAGAAGAATTGGACTCTTGGGGATTGACTTCTGGAATAAAGGGGGTCAGGGAGGAGTCCAGGGAGTCTGGGAAGGCAGCAACACTCGTTTGCTTCACAAAACCCCAGCGTGGAGTACCTGCAGCATCTTGTCCTCTGGAGACCGCTGCACCCAAAGTAGATGTTTAAATCTCTATGTGCTCTTGTGAGGCAGAATGTGTAAAATATGAGTCCAAAGGACATGGAATTGCCCTTTCTCTGATGTAAATATGGACAATGATTCTAAGGCTCCTTTCCTTGGTAACATACACATTTGAGAGTAAGAATGAAACCTATTAACACCCCCACCCCACCCCTGCCGCCCATCAAACACATGATATATTCCCCATGATTTTCTCTTCTGGAAACTTAAGTACTTGGGTGTGAGTGTGTATATATAGGTGGGGAGAGAGAGGAGTTTCAGTTTTCATTATCATTCTTCTCTGCCTGCCACAGGACTTTTACAGGATCAGGCTAACACCCTTATGGACCACAGGACTGCCATGAGTCATCCAAATCAGCTGCCCTCTCTGCTAGGCGAATCCTGCAGGTCCCCACGGCTTTCCTGGCACTGCCAACTTGATCAGTTTAGCCATTGCTACAGAGTCAGGACTATCAACACTCTCAAAAACCTTATACATCAAAATATAGTGAATACAAAAGAAACATTTTTTTTGTTTCTTAGCAAGTGTATTCTTCCTCCATTATGTAGAAAAGATTGAATGGCAGGAAGTTGAATCTATTTTTACTAAAAAAGTAAAGAAAATCATGCCATGAGATAATCCTATTTGACCTTCCACATAGACACACCCTCTTTCTCCCAAGACTCCCTGCGGTTCAAGGTAGAACTTTATCCTGGGCACTGAGTTTTGTCCAACCAATCAGCTCCTTCTCAGATCAGTGTCATCTGACTTTCAGCCCTTCCAGTCTAAGTGTTCCTCCCTCATGGCCTTCACAAGCCAGTCCCTTTCTGTCCCCTGCTCAGAGTCACTGCTGTCACTCGCCTCCATGGCAAGCAGCTTTGAGTAGTTGATTTTCCGCTCTTGGGGCAGCCTCGGCTGGATGGCCAGGAACAAGGCCAACCAGAGCAGCAGGATCACACAGCAGGCCTGGTAGAGCAGAGACAGGCTGAAACGCATGGCCACAAAACCTGACACAAAGCTTCCCAGGCTAGAGCCACTCCCATAAAAATGGCTTTGAAACATGGTGCGCAGAGGCCTCTCTGTGCCAGGAGTGGCAAGGGCCTCTATTGAGGCCCCAGCTGCCCACCACAGAGCCCCGTAGCTGACAGCACTCAAGATCTGAACCAGGAGGACAGACCACCAGCTCCAGAGGAAGGAATAGTACAGCAGCTGCCCAGCGAGGCAGCCCAGCCCCAGCCCCACTGTGCCCACCCTGGACAGTTTCCTAAGCAATGTCGTTTTGAAGGGATGAAGCAGAATTTCCCCCAGCTGGCTGAGGGCGACTGAGAAACCCATAACCAGTTCACTGCTCCCGTGGTCCTTCATGTGCCAGAACAAGAAGTTCTGCACAGTACTGGCCATAGCTCCTAACAAAAAGACAGTGCAGGCCAACAGCACCAGGCGAGGGTTGCTTCCCACGAGAGACAGTGCTTTGACGCTTCTGTAGCTGTGCTCCCGCCGCCGGCAGACAGGAACAGGGAAGGCAATGCTCACCAGCAAGGCCAGGGTGCTGACCAGCGAGTAGCCGTAGAAGTGCACCACACTCCGGGGGCTGTTGGTCATCAGGAAGCAGTCCTGCTGCCCCACCAAGGCCGCGATGCTGCATGCACCTGCCGACATGCCCAGCCGCCTCCAGATCCACAGTTGTCTGTACCGGTCAGTGGCATCCACAAAATCCAGGTATTCATAAAGGCTGTCATCTGCCACCTGCTCCAGAGGGGCCGTCAGCAGCTCCCAGAATACCAGGGACCCCAAGGAGAGGATGAAAGTCCACCTCAACCCTTCCAAGGAGAGCCCGAGGACCTGGGCTTTGCCCTTTGCCACCGACAAATTGGCCAGACTTCCTACTGCTGTGCCCCCTGGAAGCGAAGGGAGGGCAGTGCTGACCACCTCAAAAGCACCTTCCCAGGAATTGTCTTTCACCCCTGAGGTGACAGGATGGAGAAGACCTTGGGATGTGGTTGTAACTCCTTCAGCGTAGCCTACTAGATAGCCATGCAGATCACTGGCAGTTTCTTGGTCACCTTCACCGGGTCCATTTCTGAAGCCATAGGCTCCCATGCCTCCAGTACTCCTCTTGCCTGGGAGGCTGGGTGCTCCAGCTGGGTGGTTTGAGGCAGGCTCTTGGGCAGAGGTGACAGTCACTGTCAGTGGGAGCCCCAGTGGCACGGCTGTGGTGGTCATGCTTCTGCTTCTGTTACAGGAGTGGTACACCAGCTGTTTGTCCAGCGGTGGGACCAGCACCATGAGCAGGCTGGCGCCCACCGAGCCCAACAGCGAGCCTACCAGAAGCGCTCTCCGTTTCTGGTGGCTTTTGGCCAGAAAGGCACAGAAGGGACCCCAGAAGGCTGCGATCAGGTGCTTTGTTCCCATTAGGATGCCCACCCAGGGCGCGGCCAAGCCCAGCTGCCTCAGGTAGAGGGTCAGGAAGGGTGTCACGCAGGCATCCCGGACCCCACACACCAGGTGGAAGAGCTTGGCCACTCCCAGCGCCCTACTGACATCCCACTGTGGGTTGGCGCTCATGGCCACCTGGCTCCGTCAGACCCCGGCCGGAGAAGGACAGAGCCGGGCGCAGGGCGGGCGCGGCCCCATGTCCCCGGGAGGGCGGCTCGGGGAACTCCGGAGTCCGAGCGAATTGGACGCTGCCTACAGCCTCGGGCGGCGCGGCGGTCACCGGGTCAACGGCCGCCCCCGCCCCCCCACGTCCGGCCGCCGGCCCGGAAGGGGCCCCTCCCTGAGAGACAGGCAGGGGCGGGGCTGACGCACCTGCGGTCACACCTGCCACGTCCCGCTGCCTCCGCCCCTCCCCCACCTCCCGGAAGTGCACAGGTGCGCAAGGGGCGCGTCCTGGGGCCTGCGGAGTGTAAGCTCCGCTGGGCCACCTCCGCGCCCGGCCTCCGTAAAACCATCGGCGCCGGCGCGGGGGTCGGGGGAGCGAGAATGATATCCACGAGGCTCCCTCCCTCATCTTCCCCTATCAGTGACCACCCATAAGGATCATCCTGGTACACCCCAAATTTAACTGCCAATCTCATAAACGTGTGCTCAGCCCCCGCTCCCCCCGACTCCTGACCCCCTTCCCGGCTGCATTGTCTCCACAGCTTAGCGCTTCCGAACACACAGCAGGATTGTTAGTGCAAATATCGACCTTGTTTACTGTCTGTTGCCATCAGAATCTTAACTCCGGGAAGGCTGTTATTTTTGTCCCCCGGTCCCTGGGAGACAGTAGCGACCAAGTGACCTTGGGTGACTCAACTTTCTTCAACCAGGACAGTCCCCAAAGAGGGCTGACAACTCGGGTCCAGGCACTTCCTGCAGCCAGTGGCACTTCTGCAGCCGCACTTCACAGCCCCAGAAGCAGGAGGTATGTCCTGGATAGTTTAAATCCACACCAAGGGGCAGGCAGATGCCCAGTTTGAGAGAGCACAATCCAGAGGGGCTTAGCTGGTATTCAATCAAAAAGCCAAGCTCCGGAGGCAGCTAATACAAGCGCTGCACCAATCTTAAAGCGACCGAAGTGGTGTCCAAGTCACATGGCTTGGTGCAGTGTTTCTCAGAGGCATTTTCTCTCGTGCTCTAAGAGAGGGTACAAATTGAGAAAATGGAGTAGTTCAAGCCCAATTGGAAGGGTGCTGGGGTTTTGCCCCCATATATCAATTTTTTGTACAAGGTTTCCTCAGAGCACTCAGTTTGGCTGGCATGGGGGTGGAGGCTACTTGCCAACAAGTGTGTGTTATGTGTCACAGAATTTGGCCTTGGCTTTCATTGTAAGCTGGTAGAGAGGGTGTTGGGGAAGAGGCCCAGAACTCTCATCTAACCTTAACAACTGGCAAGTTCTGCAAATGTTTCCTTAAAAACCTAATGATTGTGAATGCTCAAATGGATCTGAATTCATTTGCATCACCCCATTTGCAGAAAAAATAATATCCGGCTACCTCCAGGTAAACTCATTCAGTGAGTTTCAGTCATTTCAGGTTTAAAGCCACCTCAGTCACCCTGAGGACTGTTCCTAGTCCCTCTCTTCTGCTGCAGGCAGCTTAAGTGGAGGACATCATATCCATTTGCTTCCTGGTCCTGACCAGTCCTGGGCTCATCTACATGGGTAGGTGGGCACTCTGCCACACTGCTGGCATGGAGGTGCCCTGGCTCCACACTTGGCCTTCAGGGGCCATGTTCTATGCTGCTGCCCACAGCAGCACCCTTTTTCCTTTGAGACCCCTTGGGCTTGTCTGCTTTCAGCTACCTGAGAAATCTTTTGCCTGCTTCCCAATGAGGGCATGGGGATGCTAAGGCTGCCCTATGCAGCCTCTGGCATAATTTCCTTGGCACTGAGAATGTGCCCTGGGACCTGCCCCCATTCCCAAGAGCAATGAGGCCAAAAGTAAATTGTTCAACTCTCTACTCTTGGATTCCCACATTTAACAGGAATTATGCCCCTATGTCCATGCATTGGGGATGGCTCAAGTCCAAGCCTTTCTGTCCTCTCTGGTACTTTCCCCCCACCCCATGTCTAGTCTAGGAGCAAGGACACTGGAGCTGTGTCATTGGTCTTTCCTACTTTACATCTAGATGTCAGTTCTGGAACTCAAAAGCCAAGAATTTTTTTTTTTTTTGAGACAGAGTCTCACTATGTTGCCCTTGGTAGAGTGCCATGGCATCACAGCTCACAGCTACCTCCAACTCTTAAGAGATTCTCTTGCCTCAGCCTCCCGAGTAGCTGGGACTGCAGGTGCCTGCCACAATACCCAGCTATTTTTTGGTTGCAGTAGTCATTATTTCTTAGCAGGCCCAGGCCAGCTAGAACCCACCAGCCCCAGTGTATGTGGCTGGCGCCCTACTCACTGAGCTATGGATGCCGAGCCAAAAGCCAAGAATTTCGATGGCTTTAATCTCTGGCTCCTCTGAAAGCACCCTGCCTTTGTACTTCCGGTTGGGGATGATGCTGGTCAGGAGAGTCCCTGAGTTAACCAGAGTTCTGTGAGGAAGTCACTACTTCACAAAACTCTCCCTTGGCCTAAGTGAATTCTCCGGGTTATATTAAGTACTGCCCCCAATTTCTATTAAAGTACAAATATTGCTGGGAATTAGATAAAAGCTGAAATGCTTTAGTGTGCATTTATTGAATGCTGCTCTCATTGGGGAGAGGTCCCTGTCTGGACATGGGTGAGCTGGGAAGTGGCCCCAGAGAAGGGACAAAGAGGCATGGGAGGGACCACTGCAGTTGTCTTTACCTGCCCCCATTTTCCCTGGGCCACAGGGCTGTGGCAAAAACAGCAACTTTGCCCTTGGTTTAAGGGCTGGGTGGGGAGCTTGAGTGGGAAAAGACAGTGGGAGAAGTGAGAATGGAAAATGAGTGGATGTTAGTGTGAGACGCCCGGTTGTGTGTGCTCTTATGTAGCCTGGCTGCCTGGCCTGGACAGTCCATGGGCCTTTCTCCATCACCCCATCCCCAGCCCATGACAGGCTCCCCATGCTTCCAGGTACTCGCTGGCTCTCAGTCCAGTCCAGAAGCTGTCCCATGTAGCTGGCCCCCGTTTTGGCCATTGGTGTGAGTGTTCAGGGGTTGGTGGGGAAGTGTATCTGTCCTCTTGAGCCTGCCACCCTTGGGCCCAGCTCTTCTGCTGCCCCCACAGGCTCACTGGATGACACCAGAGAACGTGTTAATGGGCATCAGAAGGGGTTTGGGCTTGGCTTTGGTTGTTTCCATCTCCTTCTGCCTATGTGTACTGATCCACGGTGCCTTGGACTTCTGGGCCCCGGAACATGGCTCTAGGCAGGGAGCAACCTCCAATCTGTGGGTAGAGAAAGAACAGCTCAGGTGACCAATCTCAGGGGTCAAATTTGCCAGGCCATTTGAAAAGTAGAGCTGTTGCTGTAGGATATAGAGGAGGAGGCCATGCAGAAGGAAGAAGAGTCATGGGGCAGTGACCTGAGTTCATACTCCCCAGGGACACCTGCCGAGCCCTAGGATCTGCCTTTTGGCAAGGTGCACTGGACTAGAAATGGCAGGAGCTGGCTCCTGTCTCAGTTTTCCCCACTGGGCCTGGACCCCTAGCAGTAGCAGGTGCAGCCTCACCTGACCACATCCCTGAAAGTCCGCTGATTGTCCTTGTCTAGCAACAAAGTCAGCAGCCTCTGGTCCTGGCTCTGGATCTGGATGCTGGTCGTCCGGAAAGTGTTCGTCACTGTCTGCAACAAAGAGATGGCTCATGTGAATGTTACCTCTGCTCAGCACAAGGTCCTACTAATATCTTCCCTGGAACCTGGTGCTGTTGTTGTTGTTGTTGTTGTTGTTGTTGTTTTGGCTGGGGCTGGGTTTGAACCCGCCACCTCCAGCATATGGGGCCAGAGCCCTACTCCTTTGAGCTACAGGCACCGCCCTCTGGTGTGTTTTTAGTCTAGTACATGGGGTCTCTGATGTCTTCCTGCAAGTGATTCTGAGCAGGGACAACCCTGCATAAATTGCTTTCAGGCAGCCCTTGCCTGGATTTCACTCATTTCTGCAGTTCTTTTCCAACCTATTGCCCTTGATTTTGAACACAAACCAGAAAACTATGGATTGTGCTTGTCAGGTTGTCAAGTTACCCGAGTCTGAGTGCTGATTTATTCAACAAACATTTTCTGGGCATCTCCTATATGACAGGCATGTTGTTATGTGTGGGATCTGGGGTATTTCAGGGGTTTTATAAGTCTGACTCTAGTTCTCAGCATTAAATTACAAGCAACATTATTTACATGGGTCAGAGACAGAGGGTCTAGAAAGCAGACAAGGGCATCCCCAAGCCTCAGCCCAGACATCCTTCTAACCCCCAACCTGAGTCCCCAGAGAGTCCCCCTCCCTCTAGGCAAAGGATATGGGGCATCAAGGGGCTTTCAGAGAGGCTGGCCATTCCACCCAGTGTGGGTGGTTTATAACCACAGAATGTGGGAGCTGCTGGAGGCCTCGGGGTCCATCTCACCCAGTGTTCTCAACCCTGGCTGCCCACAGAATCACCTTTCAGTACTATAAGATTAGAGATTCTGATTTAAATGATATAGAGATGAGCCCAGGCATGGGCATTTTAAAAAAAGATCCCTGGTGTAGGTAGGGCTGAGAACCACGGAGTTATTCCACATTCTCATCACAAAGCAGACGTTTGGGCAGCCTCCACTGGGGGTGGAGAGTGTCTAGGCTTCACCTGAACCTTTGAGGAGATGGCGTGGGCCAGCTAGAATTCTGCAGGCCCTGGAAGGGCCGAGAACATAGTCTCTAAGCCAGACTCCCCAGTTCTAATCCTTGGCTCTGTTCTCCAAGGTTACTGTGTGACCTTGGGCAAATTTCTTAATTTCTCTGTGCTACATTTTAGGAATATTGTGAAGATTAAATGAGACAGTATATGTTAAGTATTTGGAGCAGTGCCCATGATACAGTAAGAACTCTTATTAATGTTGGGTGTTTATTACTATTTATCATAATTTTCTAAGAAGGAACTGAGCATGAGTAAGGACTCAGCAATGAAGCCTCAGTCGTCAGAAAGGAAGGGGAGCCCTCTGTGGATTCTTTCTTTTGTATGTTTCCTAGGCCAAGCCCTCCTATTATCACCTACCCATAGACTCCTGTGTATCTTCACAGATGGGTTGTAAGTAAGGACAGAAAGCTACTCCAAACTCTGGAAGACGGGGTACCCCATAACAGAAGGTAACATGTAAGGGAGAAAGAACTTCTCTCCTGCTGTCAACAGAACCTGTGGCAGCTCTGGTGCCCTGGAGCTGTCAGCCAGGGTGGGCAATTGTGGTCAAAGGGACAGGTGGTGGTGAGCCCTGACTGGACAGCTAACGGGATGAGTGTCGGCATGGGGATGTCATCTTAACCTTCCAGAAATACCTGGAAAGACTGCAGGGGGCTGAAGTCCTGCATGTGTTGGGGTGGAGGACACTACCTCAACACAAGGAAAAGCCAGGTGCCTTCCATTTGCCATTGTTAACAACACCACACCTGAATTGATTACACCCGGCAATCACAGGGGAGGAGACCTGGGCCCAGAGGCATTGAATGGGGCCTGCTGAAGGCTGTACAGTGGTAGGAGGAGGCCCAGCCCCTGACTCCCAGCTAGATGCTCTTTCTGCTGCATCAGGCTGCTCTAGGTGTCTCTGTCAGAACCTGCCTACCCTAATCTCTTGGAGCCTCCGGGGCTCCTCTCCACTGTCTGCAGTGTGGTGGGATGCCTTTCACTTCCCCTTTGTGGTTTGCTTGTCCGGACACACCCTTCCTTCTTGGCTTTGGCCCAGGTCTTGGAGTTCAGTCTATGAACGTGGCCATAGAGGCCAGTGGAAAGGGCCAAATGCAGAGTTTGGAAAGGGTTCCAGTCTCAGCAGATTGAGGGGACCGGCAAAATGCTGCTAGTTATCTCCTGTTTTCTGTGTGGCTTCCTGCCTTCCACACCCCAACACCCCAGTTCTTCTGTTGCTGCCTTATTTCTCACTACTCTTCTGTATCAAACTTCCAATCCACCCTCAGTCATATGTTTGCTGACCCTTAAACTCATGGAGCCAAACACAGTGCCCTTGCCCCTGCTGGCCTCCCAGCTCTTCGTGAACTTCCCCCTCTGCTTGGCAATTTTCATCCTATCCGTTTGGACAAAACATGCACATGGACCTGCCTAGTTCCAAGAGGAAAGAGCAGCTACTGGAATTTCCCCCCACCCCCCCATGAAGCCCATGCAGGGACAAAAGGCAAGTCGATGGAATGATAAGTTTAGATCTTCAAAAAGCCCCTGACTAGGTTGTTTAAAGAGGTCATTAAAAACAGAAACCACTATAAGGAACTGACTTTGAAAGAGGAAATACAACATACTAGGTAACTGGTTCCACCTTCTAGCCTAAAGGTTAAATACTATGTTGCCCTATAGGAGGGCTGATTTTAGCTCAAGATGGCAGATCTCTCAGCCAATCAGAGCTCTCCTACGGTGGCTCCAATGCCACAGAAGCAATGAGATCTGGGATAAGGTGGGTGAATGAGATGACTCAACAGACATTGGGTGAGATCCTGCTGTGTGCCAGACACCATGCAGAATACTGGGGAAATGAGGAACTAAGACGAGGACCCCAAGGCCAAGGAGCTCTCAGGCCACTGACATATAAAGATCATGCTGTTTATAGTGTCACAAATGCTTCCTTGTCCCCAGGATTCTATAGGAGTGCGGAGGTAGGGCACCTAGCCCACCAGGGAGTGGGTGAAGGGGGAAGAAGCGTCGCTAAAAGCCTCGCAGGGGAGAAGACACCTGAGTCTCATCTCGCAACATGTGTAGGAGCCCCACAAAGAAGGTGAGGAAATGGGGTTTCAGGTCAAGCAAAGACCATGAGCAAAGGCATAGAGGAGTGGCTTCAGGGACACTTTCCAAACACCACAGTGGGAAAGGCCTGCAGGCAGTGGTCACAGCTGCATGTGGAGGAAGGGGAGCCAAGCTATGCTACACCGTATGTTTTCTGCTCTTGGAGAATAGGAAATGGCAAAGGGGCCGAGGGCTAAGTGTGGAGTGGCATGGGCAGAGATGGGGAGGGTGAACTTAATGAGCATTGGAGTGGTGCCAGGGAGACCAGCCAGGGGTCACTGTATTGTTCAGGAAAAGGGGATGGAGTAGAGTCAGACCATGGCTGACCATCTGTCGTGAGCTGCCTGGGACCTTCCTGTTTTTAGCACTGGAAGTCCCAAGTCCAGGAAACCCCTTTAGTTCCAGGTAAACTGGGATGGTTAGTCAAGCAGGATGGACCCAAAGGAGGAGGATAGAGAGGAAGGGACAGATTTGAGAAGTGTGAGAGAGAAAACCTGCAGGATATGGAGAAGTGAAGAAGCGAAGGCCTCAGGGATAAGGCCCATGTTTCCAGTAGAGGTGTGTGGTTAAGGAAGGGACCATTAAATACGAGAGGAGCGCTGAGGAGGGGGTGGCATGAAAATAATGGCTAACACAGACACAGTGTTTGTTCAGCCAAGCCCTGTTCCAAGAGCTTCTCATGCTACAAACACTGAATGACGTAAGTGATATTGTAGTCAGATCTTCCATACCCATGTACATGGGACCTGCGTATACAGAAGGCTGAGTAAGGGGCTGGTGCATCTACAGAGTTTGGTATCCTCAGGGTCCTGGAATGATCCCCTGTGAATACTCAGGGACACTGTATCCCCATTTTATGTAATGAGACTGATGAAGGCCCAGAGAGATTGAGAAACTTACCTAATGTCACATAACTGGGAAATGGCAGAGCCAAGATCTGATTCCAGGCAGTCTGGCTCTAGAGAGCTCTTAACTACTTGAAGGTACTGGCTTTGGTCTTAACTATCTTGAGTTCGGGGTGTTGTGGGTTATCTGGTTCAGGCTAACTTAGTTTAACGCAGAAGTCGGAAACTTAGGGGTAAATTGGATTAAATCTTTCTAAGTGGACTTGTCATAGTCTGGGGAATGAGAAAAGAAATGAGCCACAGATAGAAATTGAGAACAGTTACTATTTAAAGATTTAGGAAAAAGAGTTCAGGAAAAGAGGTCAAAGAGTAATAATCAGACACGTAGACGAAAAAACTGTAAGAAAGTGAATTTATGGATTTACAGTATTTAAAGACTCAGAGAACAAACTGATTCAAAATTGACCAAAGGAACATGAAACCGGGAAAACCTGTCTGACACTGCTAGAAGACAGCTTCATCTGGGTGTTAACACGTAAACACAATTTCAAATATACATATTTTAAATTGAAAGGTAATCACTGACAGAAAAAGAAGCACATGTAACTTCCAAATCATCAGGGAGATGGGGGGGTGGGGTGGGTGAGCAGACAAAACCTGAACCATAATGCAAAATGAAACATAAAAGCCAGAAAAAAGCATTTTAAAACCCCCCAGAAAGCATAAGTTAAGAGGGCAAAGATTGAATAGCACTTACGGTTTGCATTGATGGATTAAACTCTCATTTGTAAAATAAGCAAAAATAAATGTGTTTCAAATGAGCATATACTTAACACCACTGAACTGTATACTTAAAAACGGTTAAGGTAAATTTTACATTATGTGTTTTTTACCATATATTAAAAAAAAAAAACTCCACAAGGAGTTTCAGATTGAATCAGAATAAAATCGAATTATGTGCTGTTTATAAGAGGCATAACTAAAATGTTTTAAAAATGGAATTTCTGAATTCAAAATGGCAGAGTGTATATTGCCTTGTTTTCTTCCCCATCTTGTAATTCAGCTCAAAACAAGGAGTTGCATCTTTAGTGAGATTAGAAGACATCTCACGCCCTAAACCGCAATCTTGTAGTATAGATAAAGGACAGAGAAGTGGCAGTGGGTAACTTATAGAACAGGAAAGTCAGACATAAGGGTCAGAGCTCTGAGAAGGCTTATGAGTGGTAGATAGCAGGTTCCACAGAAGGTAGGGATGAGAAGGAGGCTGACAAACGGTGATTGATTATTGAGCAGTTAGACTCTTCACGTTTCCACTCATCCTGGGTAGCTAAGCAATGAACATTTCCCTTGCTGCAGGGCCCAGAGAAACAGAATCAGAGAGACTCTGGACTTGGGGAGACCACAAATGGAGGAGGATGGAGTGAAGCACTATATCCAAATGGGTGGATTGCATGAAAGTTTGCTCACTGGTGAGACCGCTGGTCCCTTTGCCCAACCCAGGTCCAGAAGGCTTATCCCCTCAATCCCCTTCACTCCCCAAATTGGGTCCCAAAGGATTCATTTCTGGAAAAACAAAACTGTTCTAGAAAAGAGACTTGCAAATTCAATTCAGACATTTGGGTTTTGCCCTTGGATAAGACCATGGCTTTTTGATTGCCACTGAGAAGCCCACCATTGACTCAGCTTTTCATTGTCCCACTCGTGAATGTGAACAGATATCCAAGAACCACCAGGTATTTGGAGGCAGCTCCTAACAGGAGAGAAAGAGAGAGGGAGAGAGAGATAGCATAACAATCAAACAGAAAACAGGAATTCAGAGCAAACAGACAAAATTCAGGGAGCAGAAGATAATTTCAAATAAACCTTAGTTAACATCTTCAGAGAGATAAGTTACTGCATCCATGAAGCAAGAACAGGATGCTTTTAAAAATGAATAACCAGAAAACAAGAGTTTGTAGAATTTAAACACTCAATCAGTGAATCTGAAGAAGACTCCCCCAAAGTGGAAACAACAAAGAGAAGGACAGTAGGAGAGGAAAGATGGGAAAATGGAGCGTCCGTCTAGGAGACCAAATATCTGACTGTCTATAGATCCAGAAAGAGAAAGCAAAGACATGAAGGGGAAGAAATTATTTTTAAAAAATACATTAGAAATTATCGGGCGGTGCCTGTGGCTCAAAAGGGTAGGGCACCAGCCCCATATGCCAGAGGTGGCGGGTTCAAATCCAGACCCGGCCACACACACACACAAATTATCTCAGAACTGAAAGATGCAAATCTCCAGAATGAAAATGTTCATCAGAAGGGCCAAATAATGAATGAAAAAAGATTCCACCAATCTATAGTCCTGTGACATTTCAGAACCCTCCATGAAGAGAAGTATCCAAAGCTTCCAGAGAGGGGGGGAAAAACAGTCTCATACAAAGACTGGGCATAAGAAGGCATCATAATGTACAGCAGAAGCATCAAAAACCAGAAGAAAGTTCAGGTTCAAAGAAATCAACATGGAATTGACAGAAACAAAACCAGAGCAGGAATGTCCACAAAGCCCCTCAGTTTTGGAGAGATGAAGTAAAACGTTCTTTAAATTTGTAGATTACAGTAATAAAATGTATTTGATTTAATAATTAAACATCATACTTCGTGTATTCCACAGATGGAAAAGACATGTAGTTTCCAGGTATTAGGCAACTTACAATGGGCCAGGCAATGAAGAAAATGTCAATAAATTTTAAAGAAGTTGAAATTTTGTCAGACACTTGGGCTGTCCCAGAAGCATTTGCTTATTTGAGGAATCAAGAGGCTTGGGTTCCTACAGCCATAAAGGAATGGGAAGACAAGGCTGGGATTTGAAACTGAGAGTCGCTCCAGGGACTGTGGAAGACCACACTCTCAGTGGAATCTGGATTAGAAAAGAACTCTAGGCTCAGCATTTGTAGCACAGTGGTGATGGTGCCAGCCACCTGCACTGAGGCTGATGGGTTTAAGCCCGGCCCAGGGCCACCTTAACAACAATGACAACTGCAACAAAAATTGCCAGGTGTTGTGGCGGGCACCTGTAGTCCCAGCTTCTTGGGAGGCTGAAGCAAAAGAATCAAACTGTTAAACCCGAGAGTTTGAAGTTGCTGTGAGCTGTGACACCACTGTACTCTATGGAGGGCAACATAGTGAGACTCTGTCTCAAAAAATAAAATAAAATAAAATAAAGACCTCTAGTAGACATTATGCAACCACAGGGAAGCCTATCTGCTTTGACTTGTGCTATGAGTGAGGAAGACAAGTCTTTCCGAGAAATTCTTTTCTATAAGCCTGTCCAGATTTATTTTTAAATTATCTACATGGTCTGGAAATTTCTGAGCTATAAATGAACTCAGAATATGATCACTGGGGCATTGGCAAGAGCAAATACAGATTTTCTCCAGAAGGACAGTTTTTCCACCCAGGTCTCCCATAGATAAAGTAAGTGTGAGCTGATAATTGAGGAAACATATAAGGAACTAAGCTACCATGGGGTCAGTGAATACAATAAATTAAAAGATTAGATACCTCTTAATTATAGATAAGATAGTTACATAAATCAGATTATAAAATAAAAATGTTTTTAAGATGAGTAAAGAAATAAAAGAAGTTAAACCACATGAAAGGAACAACAACATAAGCATGCCATTTTCATTGATTCTAGAACATATTTTTCCCCCAGGTTTTAACATCTCTGAAATTAGGAAGTAAAAAGCAACCATTGTGATAAGAAAGCATTGTTGAGGCTCGACGCCCACAGCTTAGTGGTTAGGGCACCAGCCACATACACCAAGGCTGGCAGGTTCAAACCCAACCCAGGCCTGCTAGACAACAATGACAACTGCAACAAAAACATAGCTGGCATTGTGGTGGGCACCTATAGTCCCAGCTATTTGGGAGGCTGAGGTGAGAGAATCACTTAAGCCTAAGAATTTGAGGTTGCTGTGAGCTGTGACACAGTGGCACTCTACCCAGGGTGACAGAGTTAGACTCTGTCTCAAAAAAAAAAAAAAAAGAAAGAAAGAAAGCATTATTGATAGTTTAGAAACCATTGCTCCCTTCTTAGTGATATATAAAATTTTGGGATGTCTTAAATTTGATGAGCTATGATCAGACATGTAATATATAAGCATATCAGAGTTAGAAATCATTAAAGGAAAACAATTGGCAGATTTTATTACATCATAATATAAAACTGTTGTAGGTTAAACCTGGGAAAATTATTTCAAAAATACATGACATACAGGGGGTTAATGTCCTCTTTCTTATAAAATAAGGACACCAAGTTTTAATATAGGTTATTAATATAGAGAATATAAATAGGAAATACATGAATGAGGAAATAGAAGTTATCAATAAATACAAGAATTATTCAACTTCACTGATTTTGGGAATGAAACACAAAATAACGAAAGGTTTGACAATCAAATGTGCAAAGATGAAAAGTCAATCGATATGTTAATTATGCTGCAAAACTGGCCCTCAAACACTACAGCGAGAATGGAACTTGGCATGGACTTCCTGAAGGGCAATTTGGCAAAATATATATATAAAAAGTCCTAAAATATGAATGTCATCTCATTGGTTGATTTCACTCCTAGGGATTTTATAAAAGAGCGTAACCATGATTTTTAGCACATATTTATCCCTAAGGATGTTCCCCACAGTATGCCTGTAATAGTGAAAAATGAACACTTACTTAAATGTCTTATAAGAATTCATTTAAACAATTATACAGGCATATGCAAACATCCTGTAATAAATATTTGATGAAACATACTTAATAACACAAAACATATTTAATGATATAAGCAAGGTCCCACCAAGACATATTGACAGGGCTTTAGAATATTTTTGAGTAAACATCAAGTTACGGGCCAGTATGCACTACACCTGTCAATTATATAAAAATTATATAGAAAAAAAGGCTGGGTGCTTACACCTCACAACGTTCATGGTCATCCTCTCCAGGTATTGAGACTATTAGTGAAATCCTTCTTTGTGCTTTTTATATTTCCCAAAATAAATAATAAAGCTTTTGTTTATAGGTTAAAATGTTACCTTTTAAAAAATGGATACAGAAATAAAAGGACTAAAAAAGTGAACACTGGTCTTGGCATCATGGGGGAGACTTTGCTACAGTAGAGTGTGTATAAGCAGATGGTTGTGGGTGGAGTCCTTGGTATGGGACTGGAAATTCTTCTAGAGGTTTCTTTCAGGAAGGTTGACTGAGAAGGGAGAGAAGGAGATCCAGAGGTAGCTAGGGAAGTAGGTGGGTCGTGGCAGAGATTTTTTGCTTTTCTTTAAGATGGAAAAGACCAGAGCATGTGTGTAAGTGAAGAGGGAGGAACAGCAGAGGAAGAGGCCAGAGCTAGAGAAAAGAGAACTTGGTGGTGACAGAATGTGGGTGCATTATGCACCAGGAGGAGGGTGCCCCAGAGAGCGAAGGGAAAAGGGCTGAGTGATCCCCAGGGTGGCAGTGGGGAGGGAGGGAGTTTTACTGTGGTTCTAATCAGGATGCAGGATTAACTGGAGAAGCACTCCAACCGACACCTGGGCAGACCAACCGAGTAGGTGTGAGCTTGGCGGAGTGGGAGTGGAGGATATCAGTGAGGATGAGGTGCAGGTGCAATCATGGGGCTCAAAGGCTGAGCTGAGCAGGAAAGTCAAGTCCAGACAGGCCGTCAGGAGGGAGAAAGTGTGTGGGTCTCATGTCTCTACTGACAGGTCTCAATAAGGAGAAAGGCAAAGGACAAGGGGCAGAGTTAGAGGAAGACAGGGGGGTTTCAAAGAGCTGCTTTGATTTCTTCAAAGGTTGGGCAGTTGTTTAACAGTCTGTCTGGGTGTGGTGGTTGGGGGTGACAGAATGTGGGTGTATTTTGCAATTGTCTGGCTATGTCTGAGGTCCTCAGACAGTCAGTCAAGCCAGTTGGCACTTAATGTTTCAGACCGATTGGGAAACAGATTCTTTCTGACAGGAAGCCCCACTGGACAGAAGACTCACCTGAGTGGAGCCTCAGAAAGGCTCAGAAGTCAGCTTTCTCTAAACATCCTCCTCTGGGCTCCCAGCCATCTACCCAGGTCCCATCTGGCTGCCCCCCTTTCTGAGTCCACCTGGTACTTACAGAAAAGGACTTTCCTGCCAGATTGGAGGACTTGATGACCTCTGTCACACTGACATTCAGACACGTGTGGTCTATAGTGGGGGCAGCAGTTGGGGTTTGCTGGGAGGGCCCTGAAATCAAATGAGAAAGGGGGACTGTGATTGGGCCTCCAGGGAAGCAGGGGAGCCTGCAATTCTCCATCCTGTGAAGTCCTTTATGAACACATTTTGGCTCCCCACTACCCCTAATTTAACCCCCTCCCTGACCCTGTCTAGCCCCTACTTTGCAATTCCACCTGGGCACTAGCCAAGCCCCAGTTCCTTTCTACTTAGCTATCCCTTCACTGGTAAACCCACACGAGGTCTGTACCCTTAGGCCCAGCAGCCATCATCAACCCAAACCTCCACCTACCTTCTTCTTCATCTCCTCCTGCACCCCCTTTTCCTTTTTTTAATTTTTCCTTTTAATTTTTATTTTTTTGCAGTTTTTAGCCCAGGCTGGGTTTGAACCCACCACCTCCAGTATATGGCACCAGTGCCCTACTCCTTGAGCCACAGGTGCTGCCCCTGCACCCCCTTTTTCAAAGGACAAAAGTGCTATTGAACTTCCCTGCCACTGTCAAGCCTGCTAGGATGCAAGGAATACCCAGCCTGGGATGTGGGCAGGACAGAGTCACCAGGGGTGAGGCGGGCACTGGTCCCGACAGGTTAAATGTTTCCTTGACTTTCTTAATAGTGTATGATGAGTCAAGACTCATTCTTGTGTGACAGCCACCAGCCTCACTCCCTTTCTGCCAGCTAAAGAGGGTTCTCTGGTGTCTGTGCCTCTAAGGAGGTTCTGGCATCACCAGACCAGTTCTGATGGGGTCTAGAGTGGGGGTGGGAGGGGCGAGAGTCTGGTGAAGGAAGCAGAAGGAATACAATTCTAACAATAAGAGCTAACATTTATTGTTTACTGTATGCACACATATTAGGTGTCTATTTATTATTTCCATTGTAGAAGTGGAAAAAAAAACACACACCAGGTAATAAAGTGTTTGTTTAACTTTCCCGAGGTCACCCAGATGGTAAGAGGCAAGGCTGGGGTTTGAGCCCTGCCATCAGCTGTGGACCCTGCTCTCTGGCACCCTGCTCCTTCACCACCTCTGGGTTAGGAGTTGCTGCAAAAATTCCAGGTCTCCAGCGGTGGTGTCTTGCTGTAATGCAGCTTTGTACATTACCCATAAATTTATCTCACCTGGAAGAGATTTTGTCAGGAAGTGGTATCACTTCTTGAGTTTTTTCTCTGTGCCAGACGCCAAGAAAATTGAAGCGCTATGATGCCCAGTTAAGAACACAAATACCTCACAGACAGGGAGGTGTTATCTTGGGAATGCTACAAAGCCACAGAAGGTTTCAGAGAAGAAGCAAGTGACGGGTAGTCGGAAAGAGAGGAGGAATCAGTGTTGGCCTCTTCATAAGCATTCTAGACTGGCTAATGGGTATTTTCATTCTAAATTTCTTCTGGAATATTCTAAATGTATTTAATCCTTTTATAAAGACAAATGTTTGGGTATAAGTAGCACTTCCTTTACTTGGTAAATGTTTATCCAGTATCCACTATAGGACCCTGGGGGTAGACTGGTGAATGAAATATAATTCTGCCTCCATGAAGTTTTCTTATTTGCTCTGAAACAATCATTTACATGCACCTGTGAGTAACATCCCTCTGTCTTGCCTGTTGAGAGTGGGCAGTCAGAGGAGAGACAGTGTGGGGTGTGGTGAGGAACAGACTCCTTCGTAGGAATATCTGGGTTTGAATCCTGTTTCTGACTCTTCCTCATAGAAGTGACCTTGGGTAAGTTATTCTCTTTGCTTTAGTTTCCTCTCCAGTAAAAATTTGCTAATACTAATAAGTATCTCACAGGGTGAGTATGCTTACAAAAGTTAAAATATTTAACGCAGAACTTGCTGCCTGGTCTCTGGCAAATGTGTGCAGCGGTCCGTGTTGCCACCCTTTGTGTTACTCCAGGGGACCAGGGATCTCAAAATAAAAGCTAATATTTATAGTTTACTACAGGCAACATAAACTAGCCTCTTTCATTATCACAGTTTTTTTGGAATGACATTCAAATTCCAAAATTTCCAAACAATGCAACTAGCCTTGGAGGTCCAGTTCAGAGGCAGGAGGCCAATTGCAGCACCTCCCTGGGGTCCCTTCGCCTTCCAGTTTGTCTCCCTAGGCTGCGGAGGCCAGAGCCAGAGTGTGGTCACTCTGCAGTGAGCAACCAGAGGGCAGGGACCGTGCTCCCCAGAGCAGAACCAGTGCCCAGCCCTGGGCTTAGATCAGGACTATGGGGGGGGGGGGCTCCTCCCATCTCTATCACTCTGCCTTCTCCCTCCTTCCTTTCTCCTTCTTCCTTCTTCCTTTTTTCTGCTTCCCTAGCTCCTTACCTTCTGTGTCACCGGTTGGAATGGCCTTCAGGACCAGCCCAGTTGTCCGAAGGGAAACAGTAACCTCTCGGGGCCGGTGGCTGAACAGGGCCTGGAGAGGGGAACAGAGAAATGGAACGGGGTGGGGGGTCCTCAGGCCATCTCCTCCCCACACAACCCCACATGCACAGTCTTGCTCCTCTCCTTTCCTTTCCGCCCCTGCGCCAAGAGTCTTGTCTGCGTCACTAAGGTCCTATAAGGGCCAGCAGATAAAGGCTTATAGCGCTCCTCGTCCCAGAGAGCATGCTCAGCCCTCCAGATCCAGAGAGGGGGAAAAAACAGTGAAATCATTTCAAGCATCTGGTCACTGTCGAGGAAGATACTTTTGAGCAAGGAGCCAGCCCCCTTGTTCCTTAAATCAGATCTTCTCTTTGTCTACATATAAGGTCAACTTAACCCACTCACCCCCGCAGAACTCTTGGGAGGTTGGGACAATCTGTGGGAAGCTTCAAGAAAAGGGGCAGAGCTTCCTTTGGCTCTATCTCTGGCCACCTCCTGAGCACACCCATGCACACTGACCTTCTGGTAGCACACAGACAGCTCTGCCCCAGGGCCCTCGGCCACACCTCTCCGCTTGGGTGAAAAACCATCTAAGGGAAGTGAGAAGAGGGAGGTTCAAGGCGTGAGGTTCCCAGCACTCCACCCTGACTTCCCCACCTCACTGAGGGCTGGAGCTGGATTTACCTGGCCTCTCACCCTGCATGGAAGGGCAGCCCCCGTGTGGACAGGTTGTCTTTCAGTCTGGGGGAGCTCGGAAAGACTGAGGACAGCTCTGCCATTCAGCAGAGGTGTGGGACAGAGCGGAACGGGGAGGAGGTGGTGTAGGGAGACACAGTTCTCATTAGGTGAGAGGTGAGAGGGTTTGAGGGAAGCTGAGTCAGGGCCACCTTGGACAAAGGGAAGCAGAAGCTGACCTTTGGGGAATTTGGAATCTTGGATCTTCACCTTCAGTTCAGTGAGGAAAATGTCCTCTGTGGGGTCTTGGCTCAGGTCACTGAAGAAGATCTGGAGAGAGAAGGCCGAGAGCTTTGGAGAAGGCTGACTTGCTGGGCCAGAGACCTCTGACCCCTGCAGTGTGAGGAAGTGGATGGCTGGGACGGTGTGCAGAAGCAGGCAGGGAGCCCCACCTGTCCTGCCAGCGCTAGTCTGGGCTTCATTCAATGACTGCCTGGGTTTGAAAATATCCACATTTACAGTGATATAATAGGTTTATAAATAGTGGAAGAAACTTACTGAAAACCTGAACCACCGGGTACCCACTACTGTCTAACTTGGAGGGCAGGAGACAAAATTCACATCAGGGAGAGGTGATAAAACCTCTTGTAGACACTGGCAGGAGAGCAAGGACAGAAAGAAAAGCTCAGTCCTCCCAAGGTCACAGAGCCCCTCAGCTGTGCAAGGACAGGACCTACAGGAGCTGATGCAATTTTAGGATTCCCAGGGGAAATCCGGGGGGAGGAGGAGCCCCCAGAGAAAGACAGCAGAGACAAGGGGAGTCCAGGTGTGGGCAGCAGGAGAGAAGGGGTGTTCCAAAAACATGGAAGAGTGGTCAAAGAGTTTTTGAGAACAGGGATTTTGGACAGCTTCTGAAAGCTGGGAGCTGGCCTGGCACTCACACTGAGGCCACAGTGTTCCATTGCCTGTCAACAATTCACAGATGCAAAAGTAATAGGCAAGGCCACTGTGTGAGTGTCATGAATCAGGACAAAACCCAGACCACACCAGTCACTCCCAAATACAGACAAATTTGGAACGTTGTGCTGCCAGCCTAGCCTAGCCCAAATGGACAACTGCTGAGTCCTTGGCCTTTCAGTAAGAATTATCCAGATACCCAGTCACAAGGGAAGTATTTCACATCCTGTCAGCCTCCAATCCTGAGCAAAGTCCTACTTTTTGGCTCCCTCCCCCAGATCACCCAACCCAAGCTCCCATCCTGGAGTGAGTTCTAACAGCCTCTCTGAGGTGCCTCCTGGCTCCCTGTGGTTATGTGTCCTGTGTCATCACAGCACATCAGCAAAACCGTCTTTGTGTGCCTACAGGTGGACTCCCAATGCTGGCTCTTTAATTTTAAGTTTTCCTTCTTTTTTTTTTCTTTTTGAGACGGAGCCTCAAGCTATCCCCCTGGATAGAGTGCCATGGCATCACAGCTCATAGCAACCTCCAACACCTGGGCTCAAGGGAGTCTCCTGCCTCCGCCTCCCAAGTAGCTGGGACCACAGGCGCCCGCCACAATGCCTGGCCATTTTTTGGTTGCAGCCATCATTGTTGTTTGGCGGGCCCAGGCTGGGGATTCGAACCGCCACCTCAGGTGTACGTGGCTGGTGCCTTAGCCAATTGAGCCACAGGTGCCGAGCCTAGAATAACTTTTTACAATTTTTTTTTAGAGACAGAGTCTCACTTTCTTGCCCTAGGTAGAGGGCTGTGGCATCACAGCTCACAGCAACCTCCAGCTCCTGGGCTTAGATGATTCTTCTGACTCAGCCTCCCAAGCAGCTGGGACTATAGGCATCCGCCACAACACCCAGCTATTTTTTGTTGCAGTTTGGCTGGGGCCGAGTTTGAACCCACCACTCTTGGTATATGGGGCTGGTGCCCTACTCATTGAGCCACAGGCACCACCCTAGGATAGCTTTTTTAAATGACATTTCAAATGTATTTAATGACTTCGGTGAGAAATGAGGTATTTTCTCAAGAGGCATGTTGGGCAGCACCCATGGCTCAGTGGGTAGAGCACTGGCCTCATGTACCTACCAAGGGTGGCGGGTTTGGGTCCGGCCTCGACCAAACTGCAACCAAAAAAATAGCTGGACGTTGTGGCCAGTGCCTGTAGTCCCAGTTACTCCAGAGGCTGAGGCAAGAGAATTGCCTAAGCCCAGGAGTTGGAGGTTGCTGTAAGCTGTGATGCCACTGCACTCTACAGAGGGTGATAAAGTAAGACTCTGTCTCTACAAAAAAAAAAAAAAAAAAAGAGAGGCATGTTAAAACATAAGTTTGAGTGATGACAAAATCAAATTACAAGAGCAATATTGGAAATAAGTGAAATATAATTTGTGTAGCTGGCATGAAGGCTTGAAGGTATTGTGTATAACATGTGAAAATTGGGGGGGAGGAAGGTAGTCCTTTGTGAATGAGGCTAGGAAATCATCATTTACAGTATCAGAGCACAGATATGCAAAGTCCACTGGAGGGGAGGGTCGCAGGCTCCCAGGCATGGAAGAAATTAACATATGTAAGACTTTGTGGTAATGAATGGGTGGGTGGGAATTGTCAATCTGAATCTCTGACATGAAAGTCTGCACGACAATATATGCATTAGTAAAGTCTATAGCAGTGGTTTTAAAAGCTTGTTTTTGAACATGAACTATAATAAGATTTTGCCCTCCCTTCCCCCTCCCCGCGAGCCTCAGTGTATGTGTCCAGCACCGTAATTACTGAGCTATGGGCCCGCCATATTTGACAGGTTCTTGATCTGTTGCCTGCCTGGGGTAGAGCGTGTGGTGTGATGGTAGGTCACAGGAATGTCAAACTCCTGGACTCAAGTCGTCCTCCTACCTTAGCCTTCCCAGTAGCTGGGACTACAGGCACCTGCAGAGTGCCCAGCTAATATTTTTCTATTTTTTAGTAGAGATAGCGATCTGGCTTTGTTCAGGACTGGCCTTAAGCAATCCTCCTGCCTCAGCCTCCTAGAGTGCTAGGATTACAGGTGTGAGTCACTGAGCCAGGCCCAAGAAAAGCTTTTGTGTTTCAATTATGAATTCATTTAATTTTTGAATTTTAAAATGAAATATTCACAAAAGTTAATTTGTTTTAGGAGTTTTGAACAAAGTCAGCTGGAAAACTAATTTGGAGCTCAAAGCAACTAAGCTTATTTACTAACATAAGCAGAGGTTTTCAGTGATTAGAAAAATAAAAAGAAATACTGAAGTCTGATTTACTCTCTAAGAGCTGGTTGAAAATAAAACTATGTTATTAGTATTCTGGGGATTTTTCTTTGGTATGGAGATGAACTTTGATCTTTGTAATTTTAACATTTCTTTTTGTATGTTAAAAATGTGGCATAAAACTGGCAAGTTTTCAAGAATAGATTTGCTAATTAATTATATAGGGTGATACAGCAAAGTCATAGTGTAAAGATATCAGAAGACGATCTTCTGAATACTTACAAGTCATGACAGTTTGTCCACCTCCTCTCCCTGGCTATCAGAGGTTAATTGAAAAATGTTCAAGCATTAATGTATTTCCCTAAAATGACAAAGCCAATATCCACATTTTTTGATCAGCTCATGTTTCTTCTCATTTATTGGGCTTAAGTTTTGATTATTTGAAGAAAGAAATTGTAGGTACAATTGTTTCTCTGTTCTTTTTTTCATTATTATTTTAAACATTTTAATTATTATGTGTACCTACTAGTTATATATCTTTTGTGGTACTTGTGACCTTTGGGGCATAAAATGTAAACCAAATTAGGTAATTAGGGTATCCATTGCTTCAGGGAGTCATCATTTCTTTGTGTTAGGAATATTCCAATCCCACTTATTCAGTTTCTTTTTTCTTTTTCTTTTTTTTGAGACAGAGTTTCACTTTGTCACCCTTGATAGAGTTCCATGGTGTCACAACTCACAGTACCCTCAAATTCTTTGGCTCAAGCGATTCTCTTGCCTCAGTCTCCCAAGTATCAGGGAGTACAGATGCCCACCACAGTGCCTGGCTACCTTTATTTTATTTTTTTGAAACAGAGCCTCAAGCTGTATCCCTGGGTAAGTAGCTGGGACTATAGGCGCCCCCCACAACGCCTGGCTATTTTTTGGTTGCAGCCGTCATTGTTGTTTGGCAGGCCCGGGCTGGATTCCAAGTGGCTGGCGTGTTAGCCACTTGAGTCACAGGCGCCGAGCCATTGTTAAATTTTTTTTCTTTTTTTGAGACAGAGCCTCAAGCTTTCCCCCTGGGTAGAGTGCCATGGCATCACAGCTCATAGCAACCTCCAACTCTTGGGCTCAAGCAAACCTCCTGCCTCAGCCTCCCAAGTAGCTGGGACCACAGGTGCCCACCACAACGCTTGGCTATTTTTTGGTTGCAGCCGTCATTGTTGTTTGGTGGGCCCCGGCTGGATTTGAACCCACCACCTTAAGTGTATGTGGCTGGCGCCTTAGCCGCTTGAGCCACAGGCACCGAGTCATTGTTGTTAAATTTTAAGCCTTTTTGATTTTGTGATGGCAAAAAGTGGAAACCTAGTAAACACATGTATATGTAAAAATAAAAAAAAAAAAAAAATTAGAGAAAAGGATCTTTATTGAAGTACAATTGACATATATTAAACCATACTATAAAATAATTTTTTTTTAAGACAAGTATTTGCTCTGTCACCCAGGTTAAAGTGCAATGGTGACATTATAGCTCATAGCAACCTCAAATCCCTGGGCTCAAGCCCTCCTGCCTCAGCTTCCTGAGTAGTTCAGTCTGTAGGCATGAGGCAAAGCACATGGCTAAGTTTTTTGTTTTTTGTAGAGATGGGGGTCTTGCTATGTTACCTAGGCTGATCTTGAACTCCTGGGCTCAAGTGATCCGTCTACCTTAACTTCCCAAAATGCTGGGATTACAGGAGTGCTGGGATTACAGGTGTGAACTACCACACTCAGTAAAGGCGATAAATACTGATATAAGTATATACCCATGAAACTATCACCACAACCAAGGTAGTGCATATATCTATCACCTCAAGATGGTTCCTCTGCTCTTTATATTTGGAAATTTTCATATTCAAAAGTAAAAATAGGCTCGGTGCCTATAGCTCAGCGGTGAGGGCGCTGGCAACATACACTGGAGCTGGCGGGTTCAAACCCAGCCCGGGCCTTCCAAACAACGACGATGACTACAACAACAACAACAAAAATAGCCAGGCATTATGGCTGGTGCCTGTAGTCTCAGCTACTTGGGAGGCTGAGGCAAGAGAATTGCTTAAGCCCAAGAGTTTGAGGTTGCTGTGAGCTGTGATGTCACAGCACTCTACCAAGGGTGACATAGTGAGACTATATCTCAAAAAAGAAAAAAAAAAGAAAAAGTAAAAACATATGTAAATATTTATGAGGCACATCAATAGGGCTTTGCGATTCAAGCAAACCCATTAACTTTGCTGGAAGTTAATGAGGGAAGTGCCTGGAATGAGTCTTAGTTTCATGGTCGGAGGCAGCACCATTTATTGAAACTATAATACTGAGGAAGAATTTGGTGAGTTCAGTTTTGTACCTGTGAAGTTTGAGGTCACAGTGGAACATCCAAGTAGAAATGCCAAGAAGACAAGTGTTAAATGAAAAAGAAGTTTGGACTAGAGATAAAAAATTATAAATACATTCTGTGAAATGTAAATATAGTAAAAAAAAAAAATTGCAAATACTGGCATGCAGTAACTGAAATCAGATAGTAGAAATTTCTGAAGTAAGTATAGACTGGAAAGAGAGAAGGGCTGAAGGGGGGAGAAAAAGCTCTGAAAAATTATAATGTTTTATCATCAGTAGAAGAGGAGGAAATGATGAGTGTCCAGTGTGGAGGAGACATGGAGAAAGAGGGAGAGAAGGTGCCAGGTGTGCTGACCCCAGTGAGCATATTCTGTATCAGTTTCACTTTCAGAGTAGTACACAGACATTACAACACATACACTGGTAAATGTAGGTGTACTCCTCAAAGATGTGCCACCCTCAGTGCCCTATGAGCCTGTGAAGCTTGAGGACTAGACTGTGGGCTCAGTAAATCAACCAAAATAAATGGTACCATGTGGAGCCTTGGTACTAGTTGGGTAGCCTTGTCTGATGATCTCTAAGTCTTAGGAAGTCTTTCTTTAAAGCATTTATAGGATGCATTAAAGTTTCCATGTCGCAACCCCTAAGTCCCCTAGGGCCCTGGTCTCCATCACTGCAGGAAGGAACCAGGCCTGAGGTGGATTAGAAGTACAAGCTTGTAGAGGGCTGGCTAACCTCCGCAGTAGCCTTTTATTGAGACAGTACAAGACAGGTGAGGGGAGTATCAGACAATGACTACGTGCCTAAGGATTGGATTGCCCTGGGCTCGGGCTTTCTTTGTAAGGAGCACCTGTGGATGAATTGCCCGAGGGTCCACCCCTGCAGCTGCAAATTATCTTGCTCAGAGGTCGTCTGGCTCTTGGCTCTACATTTCCTTTCTTCTTTTTATTTTTCAAAATTTCAGATGAGTATGAGGGTACAAACAACTAGGTTACAATGTTTGGATTTGTTAAGTAGAGTCCCTCTTGTACTTTTGTCTTGCGCCCAAGAGGTGTGCCATAGACCCCTACTACGTTGTACCCACTGAGTGGTGGGGGTCACACCAAAGCGTTACATTTTAAAGCAAGTTATAGTAAAATCAACTTCTTTTTTGCATATCCATTTTCAGTGGGAAAGTTACAAAAACCCAAATTTTTATGCTGTTTAGATTAAGCAAGGTGAAAAAAGTTTCTGGCATGAATTTCATTTGAGGACATTTCAGATACAAGCAGTATTTTCTTAAATTTGATAAGAGTGAAATGTTTTCTCGCAGAAATTCTTACCTTTGTTAAACCTAAGTGACCCAAAGAAGCCTCCCATAAAGCTGTGAACAAAGGCTGTTAGAATATGGCAGGCTCTGTCTATCTCAGGATCTTTGTATGAATGGGAACCTGACTTGTTAATAACTTCAACCTCCCCTAAATGGGGGAATCTTCCTTAAAACTCACGATGGAGGCTCGGTGCCTATGGCTCAACCGGCTAACGCGCCAGCCACATACACCTAAGTTGGTGGGTTCAAATCCAGCCCAGACCCGCTGAACAACAATGACAGCTGCAACCAAAAAATAGCCGGGAGGGTTGTGGCAGGCGCCTGTAGTCCCAGCTGCTTGGGAGGCTGAGGCAGGAGAATCGCTTGAGCCCAGGAGTTGGAGGTTGCTGTGAGCTGTGATGCCACAGTACTCTACCCAGGGTAACAACTTGAGGCTCTGTCTCCAAAAAAACAAACAAACAAAAAAACTCACGATGGATAACTATCCAGCCACTGCACACACAATATATGTAGGGAATTTGGAGTGTTCTGGGTCACCACGTATACTAGATGATACCTTTTTTTTTGGTAAGTATCTATGTTGAGGACAGTAAGAATAAAAAGTCCTTTTCTTGGTGTTTGAGAGATCACAGAGTTCTTTTCAGGGTCTTCTGAGAAAAGGATGAAGATAATTCATAGTTTGAATATCCTACACACTTTTTTTTTTTGAGATAGTGTCAATTGGTCGCCCTCTGCAGAGTGCTGTGGTGTCATATCTCACAGCAACCTCAAACTCTCAGGCTCCAGTGATCCTCTTGCCTCAGTCTCCCAAGTAGCTGGGACTATAGCTGCCATTCACAATGACCAGCTATTTATTTATTTTATTTTTTTATAGACAGGGTCTTGCTCTTGCGTGAGCCACTGTGCCCAGCCACTTTACACACTTTAAATTTTTCTTGTAAAAAGTGAATACATGCCATTTAGTTGGTTCTGAAAAATTGACTATAATCTATTAATCTAGTAAGAATGATTAGAAGAGTCAAGGAATTTTTTTTTTTTTTTGTAGAGACAGAGTCTCAATTTATCACCCTGGGTAGAGTGCCGTGGTGTCACACCACTCACAGCAACCTCCAACTCCTGGGCTTAGGCAATTCTCTTGCCTCAGCCTCCCAAGCAGCTGGAACTAGAGGTGCCTGCCACAACACCCGGCTATTTGGTTGCAGCCATCATTGTTTGGTGGGCCGGGCTGAATTCGAACCCGCCAGCTCAGGTGTATGTGGCTGGCACCTTAGCCGCTTAAGCCACAGGCGCCTGAGCTGGAATTCTTTTTTTTTTTTTTTTTGGCCGGGGCCAGGCTTGAACCCACCACCCCTGGTATATGGGGCCAGCACCCTGCTTCGGGCTACAGGCACCACCTAGTCATGGAATTCTTTAGAAATAGATTTGATATCTATGAACTTCTCTTGAACAAAAATAAAACTATGCTAAGTCCCATAGGTACCCCCGGGCTCCTGCCACAAATAAAAGGGAACCCGGCTAGTTAGCAACTTCAACTTCCCCTAAATATGGGAATCTTTCTTAAAACTCATGATGGATGACTATCCACCCACTGCACACCCAGTATCTGTGGGGAATTTGGAGTGTGATCAAGACTTTTCCCTCCTTTGCCTTGTACCCAGGCAGGGATACTGAGGGTGGGAGGCAAGGATAAGGAGAGTGTGAGCAGCAGTGTGGTGTACTGTACTGTGAAGAGCTGAGCCCTGTTATCAGACACACTCGGTTCAAACCCATTTCTATTTATTATGTGTCTGATCTTGGACCATTAAATTACTTTTTCTGAGTCTCAGTTTTTTTCTTTTTAAAAATGATGATAAGGCCTATTTGGCAGGGTTACTTTGAAGACTGAATAAATTAATGAGTAGAAAGCATGTAACACAGCAACTGATCGAATGGGCTTGATAATGGCAGCTATTACTCTTACATCTGGGCAACATTTCATAAAACATTCAGGAAAAAATAAGACTAATATGCTTAATTTTAATTTTTGTTTTCACTATTTCCTTAGAGACAGGGGTCTCCTTATGTTCCCCAGGCTGGTCTAGAACTTTGGCCTCAAGGGATCCTCCCCAAACTAGCCAGGATTACAGGCATGAGCAACCATGACCTTTAACTAGTTTTAAATAAGAAAATGTCATGATTGGGAGAGTTAAGAGTTAAGAAGTAAAATTTATGATAGCTAAGAGGCAGAAACAACCCAAATGCCCATAAAGGACTTTTTTTGGGTTGTCAAAACTGGGGCGGGGGGGGGGGGTTGTGTGGCACTGTTGCTACCAGCATCTCATGGTGAAGGCCAAAGATACTGTTAAACAACAGGCCGGTCACAGCTCACGCCTGTAATCCCAGCACTCTGGGAGGCTGAGGTGGGTGGATTCCTTGAGCTCATGAGTTCAAGACCAGCCTGAGCAAAAGCCAGACTCCTTCTCTACTAAAAATGGAAAAACTGAGGCAAGAGAATTGCTTGAGCCCAAGTTAGAGGCTGTTGTGAGCTATGACGCCATGGCACTCTATCCAGGGCAGAAGGTTGAGACTCTGTCTCTAAAAAAAAAAAAAGAAAAAAAAATATTACATAATGTGCAGGATTGACCCTTACTTCTATCTCCAACAAAGAACTGCGCAGCCCAAAATGTCAATAGTTGTTGAGAAAACCTGATATATGTAGAGGTTCATTCCCCCCTCCCCCACCTTTTCTCTCAGCTTCCTCTCTTCTTTTTTTTTAGAGACAAGGTCCTGCTCTGTTGCCCAGGTAGAGTGCTGTAGCCTAGAACTCCTGGGTTCAAGAGATCCTCTTGGTTTAGCCTCCCAAGTAACTAGGACTTACAGGCATGAGGGGTGCATGGCCCCTCCTTTCTTTTAAATAATACAACTTCAATGAAGAATGGACAAGAAAAAGAGAAAATCCCACTGATTTTCTTTCCTCACTGACCAGAAACGTGGTCCACAGCATCTGGACCAGCAATGTTATGACCAACGTAGCAACAAACTTTTCACCAAATTTCTACTTTACCAATGAATAACAGATTTTCTTCTAGATTTTATTAATGAATATTTATAATATATGAAAAAAGAGAACCCAGAGGAAGAATCAGCAATTCACATCTGCCTACATATCTGACCATTACTGGGCATCTGAAGTGTCTTGTAGTAAACTTCACAAATGATGCTGAATTTTAAAAAATGTAAGGTATCTTGGTATATGTGTTATGATATTTAAATTCAATTTGTGTGGCTCGGCGCCTGTGGCTCAATCGGCTAAGGCGCCAGCCACATACACCTAAGGTGGCGGGTTCGAATCCCTAGCCTGGCCCGTCAAAAACAACAATGATGGCTGCAACCAAAAAATGGCCTGGCGTTGTGGCGGGCGCCTGTGGTCCCAGCTACTTGGGAGGCAGAGGCAGGAGACTCGCTTGAGCCCAGGAGTGGGAGGTTGCTATGAGCTGTGATGCCATGGCACTCTACCCAGGGGGATAGCTTGAGGCTCCGTCTCAA
>CAUYQV010174189.1:0-11787 GCA_963574575.1 Galagoides demidoff | reverse complement strand
AGGAGGCATAATCAACTTTAACTTATGGCTCTATTGCCCAAGGAGGCATAATCAATAGTTAGAGTTGAGTTACTAGGAATGGAATGGCAGAGCTGCAGGGTGCGGCCCTGTAAGCTAGAGGTTAAGGAATGCAGTAAACAGCTAGGAATGGGGTTTGGGCAGGCTTGTACAGTGAACAACAAAATGGAGTTAGTCTGGCCCTCTCACTCTGGGAGGCCAAGGAAGTTTGATTGCACCAATTCAGGAGTTCTAGAGCATCTTGAGCAAGAATAAGATCCTATCTGTACTAAAATTAGAAAAATTAGCTGGGCATTGTGGCAGGTACCTATAGTCCTAGTTACTTGGGAGGCAGAGGCAAGAAAATCACTTGCACTCAAGAATTTGAGGTTGCTGTGAGCTATGATGCCATATCACTCTACAGAGGGCAACAAAGTGAGACTCTGTCTCAAAAAAAAAAAAAAAACCAAAACCAAAAAAACCTAAAGTATGACAAATGCGCTATTTTATTAGTTGAAAAACAATTTGTATGTACTATATAATATGTAACTTCATCTGAAACTTCAAGAAATTCATCTCTAAGTGCCACTTAGACTACACAGAAACTCTGACAACTCTGCATTTCTAGAAAATAAATCCTAAGTATAATCCTCTAAAAAACAATTGTCAAAAATTTGAGAATGATAATGCTATAAAGGATACATTGTTTTAAAAAAAGGTACATCACGGCTCGGCACCTATGGCTCAAGTGACTAAAGTGCCAGCCACATACACCTAAGGTGGCAGGTTCGAATCCAGCCCCAGCCCATCAAAACAACAATGACAGCTGCAACCAAAAAATAGCTGGGCATTGTGGAGGACACCTGTGATCCCAGCTACTTGGGAGGCTGAGGCAGGAGACTCGCTTGAGCCCGGGAGTTGGAGGTTGCTGTGAACTGTGATGCCACAGTACTCTACCCAGGGGGATAGCTTGAGGCTCAGTCTCAAAAAAAAAAAAAGTACATCGTTCTATGTAAAAATGCTAATGCAGTTTTAAGGTGCCTACTTGAATTTGTAAAGTTGATTTTTCTTAAAGTAATATATATTTTTGTTTTAGGAACTGGAACAATACAAAAGAAGTTCTTCCAAGTCTTGGAAACAAATTGAGCTTGATTCTTGAACCTAATTCAACTATTGTGTATTTATTTCTTCTTCACTAAATACAAGTAGTTATTTTATTAACTATCAGGGCAAAATGTGAAGAAATTTAAAATGTATAATTTGTTAAAAGCTGAATTTTTTGTACTAGTGCAACTTCCTGGACATTTTGAAGTCTTTTGAAAGGAAAATAACCTGTATAACCACATGTAGTATTTTTCTAAAATAAAAAAATCTTCTCTACTTCTCTTCTTCTCTACTGTTTAAGTAATGTATACTCAGATTAACATGTATAAGTTTCTGCTTATATGTTTTTAGGAATATGAAAGCCAAGAGTATTTGGTAACAGTTTTAAATATAAGATTAAGTACCTGGCCCAGCGCCTGTGGCTCAACTGGCTAAGGTGCCAGCCACATACATCTGAGCTGGCGGGTTCGAATCCAGCCTGGCCCGCCAAACAACAATGATAGCTGCAACCAAAAATTAGCCGGGTGTTGTGGCGAGCGCCTGTAGTCCCAGTTACTTGAGAGGCAGAGGCAGGAGAATTGCTTGAACCCAAGAGTTGGAGGTTGCTGTGAGCTGTGATGGGACAGTACTCTACCCAGGCGACAGCTTGAGGCTCTGTCTCAAAAAAAAAGATTAAGTGCCTGTGTTGGATACAATCCTTCAATTAGGGGTTCTCACCCACAGCTGGTAGGAAACTGGAACTAGGGTTACTGGTGTCATGCTTTCACTCTGGCAGTGAGGCACTGTAAGTACCTGAAGTGCTTATTTAAAATGCACTTTCCTGGGTCCCCATACCCAGAGATTTTAGGTCAGTGGTCTAGAATGGGGCATTTTTAATCAGCAGCCCTCTCCCCCGCCAAACTGACATGTTTGTTTTAAATATTACTTTTGAAGAACAGACAAATTTAAGGAGATATAGAATCTCCACAGTTGACCGTCTCCTGAAGCTGACCTAAGTTTTCATAGGCCACATGTACATGTTAGTATAGTAAACAGTACTATACTGTAGCACTACAGTACTATATAGTATAGTATAATTGGCCACATGTACATATTAGTATAGTATATGTTGACCACATCCATAGGTTGACTGGTTTGTTACATTCCCTTGGACGGTCAATTTATAAAGGTTCCATTTTATTTTATTTCATTTATTTATTTTGAGATGTGGTATCATAGCTCATAGCAACCTCAGATTCCTGGTTTTGAGCAATCTTCTTGCTTCAGCCTCCCAACTAGCTGGGACTACAAGGGTGCACTACCACACCTGGCTAGTTTTTCTGCTTTTAGTAGGGATGGAGTCTCCCTCTTGCTCAGGCTGGTCTTGAATTCTTGAGTTCGAGCAATCCACTTACCTCGGCTTTCCAGAAATCTAGAATTATGGGTGTGGCCACTGTGCCTGGCCAGTTCTACTGTGCTTAAACGTCATAAATAGGTTATAACCAGGACTCAGAGATGATTTTCAAGGTGTGATAACCTTTAAGAAGACTTCCTAGTCTTGCATATTTGCTATCCCGGTTCAATTTTGAATTATCATTTATTCTACATTCTGCCATCACCACTGTAAAGTATCTTATCTCTAATATGCCATGCACTCAGCTTCAAATAAGCACATTTACTAACAGCAAGAAAACGAAGGCTGATAAGTGATGTCTGAGCAGATATCCAATTATTGCAGTGAAATAGGATTTCACAAATTATTTGCAGTGAATGTGGTTCTAACATGTTTCCAAGGAACCTCAATCTTAAGAACAGATAGTTTATCTGCCTGAGTACTGTGGAAAGAGGTCCTTTTAAATTTATAGTGAACATTATCATCTCTGAAACACCAATGACTTTGTGAGAAGAAGAAGAAAGTTCACAGTAGCAATAGGAGTTTTTATTATATAATTTGATTTTCGTACATATCACTGTCCATTTTTGACTTGAAAGACGAACTGTCACATGTTGAAAGCCACTGTGTTCTTCTAAAATGCTATCACTAACATTTAATAGCTTGAATTCACATGCGATGTCAATTTTCCAAATGTTTCTGAGCTAGAATGAAATTCATCTGCATATGAATAGTAGAAAATGTTTCCACTTATGTTGTATACCCATATCTTTAGTAAGTTGAGATCAGTGATTTCAAAAGAGGCTCCTGTGGGACTCTCTTTGAACTACTTTAATAGATTATCATCTCTAGAATTGTCTATAACTGATGTGACATATATAATCTGTAAGGCATTATGTAACTATTATACTATAATCATCAGTGTCAAAGACCTTTTATAAAAATTGACAATACTATTCTGGTAATTTACCAGTGTTCCAGACCCTTAAATACTGTTCTAAGAAACAGAATTTTACTGTCTGTGGTTTCCTTAATGAAATGATCTTTCCCACTATAATGTGAGACATTTCAAATGCTATAATTTATCATTCTTTACAGGCTAGGTTACAGTAACTGAACAAGTTCATGTGCTCTCCTGCGATATTCTTATTAAAAGTTACCATGGCTAATACTGAGATGGTTCCATTTCAAACTTGTACCTAAATTGCTTGAAGATCAATCAGAAAGATAATCAATCCTGTAGTTCAGAACCATTTTTAATAACCTATATACATTATTTCATCCCTGAAAATATGTAATATAGGTTTTTGTATTCATTTTTATCTGCATTCTTTCTCTTTATAGTTCAAGAACATGAAGTCCTACTGTGTAACCCTGTTCTGTTTAGCGTAAATATTGTGTCAGCATTTTTTCTATATGGACTTTATTCTTTATTTTTATTTATTTACTTTTTTGTTGAGACAAGAGTCTCAAGCTGTCGCCCTGCATAGAATGCTGTGGAGTCACAGCTCATAGCAACCTCAAACTCTTGGGCTTCAGCGATTTTCTTGCCTCAGCCTCCCAAGTATCTGGGACTACAGGTGCCCCCCACAATGCCGGTCTATTTTTTGGTTGTAGTTGTCATTGTTGTTTTAGTCAGCCTGGGCCAGGTTTGAACCCGCCAGCCTCGATGTGTGTGGCCAGGGCCCTACTCACTGAGCTACAGGCGCTGCCTCTATGTGGACTTTAAACAGCATCAGCTTTCCAACCTTAAAGAAGTCATTTCTCAGTGCGTACACTTTGTCTAGTAATGTTTACTTTTAATTTTATAAGCAAATGTAGCTGAAAGTGAAAAATAGCAAACTAATCTTTAAAAACATCACCAGAGGTTTGTCCAGTGTGCTGTGTTCCCATGCAGCCCTTTCCTACAGTTTTTAAAATTTTAACCCTTAGTAAAATCCTTGGGTGCTCTGTATCAACAGTGTTCATTATCCATCTGTCCAACATCCTCTGTGTGTGATCAGGTAACTCAGCCCCCTCATGTGGACATCTACCCGTAAGTATGGGTTTCTTGTGTTTAGTTTTGTCTCTCTGCTTGGACTTAAGTGCAGTGGCATCATCATAGCTCACTACTATCTCAAACTTCTGGGCTTAAGCAATCCTCCTGCCTCAGCTTCCTGAGTAGCTGGGACTATAAGCACCCGCCACAATGCCCAGCTAGTTTTTCTGTTTTTTTGTAGAGACAGGGGTCTCACTCTTGTTCAGGCTGGTCTCAAACTGCTGTCCTCAAGCAATCCTCCTGCCTCAACCTCCCAAAGTTGGGAGTATTACATGTGTGAGCCACTGTGCCTGGCCAAGTATGGGTTTCAAATGATAACAAAGGCTTTCTTACCCAATTCTGCATGATGTATTCCTTCTATTAAACCCACAACTCCTTTTCTATTACATACAGTCAGTAATTATTCAAACATTTTCTTTTTACCGAATCCTAAATCAAGTGTAAACTATGTTTTTAGGATATAGTTGGGGTTTTTTTTTACAAATTCTAACAAAAATAGATCTACAGGTACCCAGTGGACTAAGCAGAACATTGCTAATACAGGAAGCATAATTGTTTAAACTGACTTGTTTTTCTGTGTTTAGAACAAAGAAAACAAATAGTCATCCTGGTTTTCCATACATTTATGAGTGATTATTTACATTCTTGGACCAGTTCAGTCACAATTTTCAAATACCACATATCCCTGCAAGTTGAAATACCTAAGGACTATGAACACTTCCCATTGCGTTCAAGATCCAAGGGACACAAAAGGCATCTCGATGGTTAAAAGACTAGAGATGTCCTATCAAGAAAGAAATACATGGCATTCCTATTTCAGAAGTTCAAAGCAGTCGTATACATCCAGCAGCTTAAATTCCATTTTCCCAGCAATATTTTCACTATCTACTAATGAAATGATCCCTTATTTTAAAAACAACTATTCCTAGGCTGACAAGAACTGGAATAAATGCATATAAAGCCAGAAAGTTTGTTGTGAATCTGGATGTGGCCCCTGGGCAGGTTTTCTCAATGAATTGAATTCCTTGAGTAGAAGTACACATTGGATGCAGTGTCACAGAATCATTTGAGCTGCCTGCCAAGGAAAAGATTAACAAAGTCAGCTATGATTCATCTCAGGTAATTTAATCAACAAATATTTACCAAATGCTCAGAGAGCCCAGAATTTACAATTATGTAGAACATGGGTGAGCAGTTCTGGGCCTTGGCTGCCTTTGAAAAGGGTTTATTTCCATTTGGGGTATAGATCAATTACTGTATTCCTGGTAAAAACTCATGATCACTTAGCATTGAATATCCTAAAGTTATTGACATTATCCTCTAAAAATACTGAGGACCTTGCCATGTTCTGACTTTCCTCTCTGGGGACTGACGAATAGACTTGTGAACAGCGGCTTTACTTGGCTATCTGCTATTACATTTGGGGGAACAAGAAGACACTTCAGCCTGCCTAGATGTGTTTAGTAGACATAGGAACTGAGTCTACCCGGAATATATTGTCCTTTACCACAGTACACTTAAGGGCTGTCATTTTCTAATAATTACATCAAATGGTCTTAAGCTGTTGACCTTGCACAGGAAACTAACTTGAACACTGCTTATTTTCTTTCCTTTTAAAAATCACAGAAAAAATGTTGGACTCTTATTTCAAAGCTAAGTTTTAAATAGACTTATTATAAAATATAGTTTTTATTTCAGAAATACATTTCCTCCAAAAATTGCTGTCTCAGAGTAATGTGTGAAAATAATATTCCAAAATAGAATACTTACCACAGGTAAAATTCTGTCCATAGAACTCATTGACTACAAGAATCTCACTGCAATATTTTTGGAAGGTAAAATAACCAATGATTTTAAAAGGAATAGGCATTTCTTGTATGTTTCTTAAGAAAAAGAAAAAAAGAGAGATAAGTTCAATAGTCTATAGTAATAGTCCTACCAAATAAAAATAAAGGCAATCCTAATTTTGTTTTCCAACATGAATAGCGTTGTCTATTTCACTGTTATAAGAATTATGCTCAAAAAAAAAAGAATTATGCTCAGTGAATCCCCAATAATAAAAAAAATTATTATGCTCACTATAAAAACTTCAAATAATGCTGAAAAATATAAAGAAATACCATTGCTCAGAAATAACAATTGTTAACATTTTGATGCTATTTATATGACATATGTATGTGTTTATAAAATTTTACATAAATGGGGCTAAACTTTTCATGCTCTTTGCTCAGTTTTTCTCCCAAACATACTTCTCAGACATCCTTCCAAGTCAGTAAGCAGAGCACTTTGTCATTTTTAATCACAGCTTGGTGGCCCATTATAGTAGAGACCTTAACAGTCCTCTCATGACCAATTGGTGTCTACTTCTCTTGGTAAGCACCACACCTAACACACATCTCACTGAAGGAAGATAATTGTGGCTCGGCGCCTGTGGCTCAAGCGGCTAAGGCGCCAGCCACATACACCTAAGGTGGCGGGTTCAAATCCCCAGCCCGGCCCGCCACACAATGATGGCTGCAACCAAAAAATGGTCGGGCATTGTGGCGGGCGCCTGTGGTCCCAGCTACTTGGGAGGCTAAGACAGGAGACTCGCTTGAGCCCAGGAGTTGAAGGTTGCTATGAGCTGTGATGCCATGGCACTCTACCCAGGGGGATAGCTTGAGGCTCTGTCTCCAAAAAAAAAGGAAGATAATTGTGATTAAACAGATTTGAAGGCGCTAGTGTATAAAGTGAGAACTAACCCAGCATACAAAGGGGAAAGGAAGGGGAGAGCAAGCAAACTTCACTGTGGACAGGAATAAGTCTCCTCTTCAGTCATTCCAGGAGAAATTTTATGCTGATATTACACATTTTCTATCAATCAAAAAATATAAAATTCTGGCTCGGCGCCTGTAGCACAGTGGTTATGGTGCCAGCCACATGTACTGAGAGTGGAGGGTTTGAACCCAGCCCAGGCCTCCTAAACAATGACAACTGCAACAACAAAAAAATAGCCAGGCGTTGTGGTGGATGCCTATAGTCCCAGCTACTTGGGAGGCTGAGGCAAGAGAATCATTTAAGCCCAAGAGTTTGAGGTTGCTGTGAGTTGTGATGCCACAGCACTCTACTGAGGGCAACATAGTAAGACTCTGTCTCAAAAAAAAAAATTATATATAAATTCTATTTGTAAGGCACTAGTTCTAGGTGCTTGAGAAATTCAAAAGAAATATCCTATCTTGGGCAGTGCCTGTGGCTCAGCTGGTAGGGCACCGGTCCCCTATACTGAGGGTGGCGGGTTCAAACCCAGTCCCGGCCGAACTACAATCAAAAAATAGCCAGAAGTTATGGTGGGCGCATGTAGTCCCAGCTACTTGGGAGGCTGAGGCAAGAGAATCGCTTAAGCCCAAGAGTTAGAGGTTGCTGTAAGCTGTGTGACGCCATGGCACTCTACCAAGGGCAATAAAGTGAGACTCTGTCTCTACAAAAAAAAAAAAAAAGAAAGAAAGGAAAGAAAGAAATATCCTATCCCTAAAGAACTTACAAAGTTGTTAGGAACATTAGGATATATACCCTTAAAACTATGAAAATACATAGTAGTGACTCCCTGTACTGTGGACCATCATGATGATCTTGTATTTAGTATTTATGGTTCTATCTATTCCCAAGTGACCTTCAGACTCCATGACTTTTAGTTATTGGCAATTTCTAAGGCACAAAATTGAATTAACTACATTGAGAGACAGCTAATTGAAAGGATAGATGGGGTGGGGCGATGTGGCTCATGCCTATAATCCTAGCACTTTGGGAGGCCAAGGCAGGTGGATCACATGAGCTCAGGAGTTCAAGATCAGCCTGAGCAAGAATGAGACCCTATCTCTAAACAGAAAAAATTAGCCGGGATGGTAGTGGGTGCTTGTAGTCCCAGCTAAATGGGAGGATGAAGCAGGAGGATGGCTTAAACCTAGGAGTTTGAGGTTCCTGTGAGTGAGCTAGGCTGACACCATGGCATTCCAGCCTGGGGCAAGAGAGTGAGTCTCAAGAACCAAACCAAAACAAACAAACAAAAAACCTCCATAAAAATGACAACCCCCCCCACCCCCCCCAAAAAACCTGGAAAGGATAAGTGGAAATCTAGGAAGAAATTAAGGGAAGAGGAGGGACATTCTAGGAAGGCAGAAGTGGTGTGAGCACAGACATGTCCAGGGCTGCTTATTGGATTGACCAGACCAGAAAGGCTGGAGCAAAGGATCTGAAGTGGGAGCAGTGGGAGGTGAGTTTGGAACAATAACTAGAAACTGCCATTTCAGGGTCTTGAAATGAGTGATGTTGAATGACCCTAAAGCCCAGGCTGGAATGCCATGGCATCAGTCTAGCTCACAGCAACCTTGAATTCCTGGGCTCAAGTGATACTCTCCCTCAGCCTCCCAAGCAGCTTGGACTATAAGTGTCTGACACAACACCTAGCTAATTTTTTCTATTTTTAGTAGAAACAGGGTCTCACTCTTGCTCAGACTAGTCTGGAACTCCTGAGCTCAAGGGCTCCTCCCGCCTCTGCCTCCCAGATGAAATTAATGTTTTAACTCATGTGACACGAACAAGTAGGATGGACCCAAGTAAGGGCAGGGTGAAAACAACAAAAGAGACAGCAGGCTTTTGCAAAAGCTCAAGTATGAGATGACAAAGTCTGGTAGGAGGATGGCTACGAAAGAATGGCTGCCCAGTGACTGGAGTGCCACCTCTTTGAGGTAGGAACCACGCACTGTCATTTCTCCAAGAATTGTACAGGGCTAAACACAGAATAAATACTCTTATTTGCATTTGTGGTTTGCTATCAGAAAAGAAAACCAACATGATTTGGTGACCGATTCGGTGTGGACACAGTTCAAAGAAAGAGTCATTCATTCATTCACTCAAATCAAAAAAGAATTTTTGCAAACTTAACTGGTTCAAGGCTACGGGCTGGCCACAGAATAGGATGCTAATGATGAATGTGATACAACTGCTGCCTCAAGAGGTTGACAGTCCACTAACTATACAGCAACACTGTCTGTCACAGGAGACAGCAGTGCACATGGGGGGCTGTGAGAGAAAACCAAGGGACTTCCAAAGACAGCACCTCTAGCCTTGAGAACAACAGCCAGGCTTTGTGCAGGAGGCAGGGGGAGACAAATGGATCAGAGAAAGACACAACAGGAGAATCGGAAAGAGGAACCATAGATCTTACAGTGTTCACCAGCATTGCCCAAGTTATGTCATTGAATGGGGAAAAGACACGCACACTTTACATCTTATGCAACAGTGTGAGCTCAGTTTTATTAAACATTACACAAAAGTCAAGCAAGATACACAACAAAAGTTAATTCTGGTTTGCAGTACTTAGGTTAACTTTTACTTTCTCCCACATACCTTTTTATATTGTGTGCACTTGTTTTTCAAAGCACTTACATTATTTTATAAACAGAAAAAACAGCAAAGCCGGTTTCATTCATGTTTAAAGGAGGAGGGAGCCAATAGCACCAGTGCTGCAGGCAGTTCAGTTAAATAGATGATGACTTCAGGGGAAAGTGTAAAAGGAATGACTGGGAGGTTGAGGTGCCTCAAGATTGGTTTCAGTTCAGTGATGGGAATGGGTGGGGTCCATGCAAACCCTTGGGATGTTAAGATTTTGCAAAGCATCCAAGAGCATTTAGTATGTTGGCCACTCCCTTCTTCTCAAGAGCAATTAGTCCCCTTTTCCTAAAAACCAAATGCTCTTTGACTTATGATGAGGTTGCATCCCAATAAACCCATCATTGATTGAAAATATCATGAGTTGAAAGTGCATTTAATGCACTTACCTACCAAACACAGCCTAGCCTGGCCTACCTTAAAAATGCTCAGAACATTTACATTAGCCAGTTGGGCAACATCATCTAATACAAAGCCTATTTTATAATAAAGTGTTGAATAACTCAAGTAATTTACTGTATTGAAAGTGAAGGACAATGTTGTCTGGATACTTGATGTACAGTTTCTACTGAATGCATTATTGCTTCTGTACCATCATAAAATAAAAAATTCTAAGTCAAATCATAAGTTGGGAATTGTCTATACATGACATTGTGGCAGATTGATTCAAATGCAATATAATAATTTTATAATATGAAAGGGAGATGCTGCCCAAGGTTAGGTCTGTATCCTGCTGACTTGATTCTGTAGGGGTGATTTGATTTGTGTATTTTTCATAGATGCTAACAATCCACTTAAGCAACATCAGCAAAGATAGGGGAATGGTGCCAGTGTGGAAAATACCTTTCTTGATTGATCAAAGGCTAGCTCACTTTGCTTTAGGATATCTCACCTTCATATAATGCACTACAGATACAATGTTTCTTTCACATTGATTGTCTCATTTGCTTTTTATGATCCCTTGAAGTAGGTGGGCTGAGAGAGTTATCTCCATTTCATAAAAGAGGAAGCTAATTTAGATAACAAAAGTGACTTGCCTGTGGTCCTGCGGCAGCTAAATGGTAGAAGGTTCTAACTCCTAGATCAGCCCTCTCTTTGGAGAGTCATATGCGTCATGAGAGAGCCTCTCTATAGTGTTAAACTTGAGCCAGGTCAAGTCTGAGCTTAGTTTTCTTATCTGAGAGTTAAATAATTAAACATTATCATAAATATGGTCAGGTGTGGTGGCTCACACCTGTAAGCCTAGCACTCTGGGAGGCTGAGGTAAGTGGATCACTTGAGCTCAGGAGTTCAAGACCAGCCCCAGCAAGAATGAGACCCTGTCTCTTTTAAAAATAGAAAAATTAGCTGGTTGCTGTGATGGGTACCTATAGTCCCAGTTACTCAGGAGGCTGAGGCAGTAGAATTGCTTGGACCCAGGAGGCTGAGGTTGCTCGGAGGTAGGCTGATGCCACAGCACTCCAGCCTGGGGCGGTTTTTTTTGTTATTGTTTGTTTGTTTGTTTTTGTTTTGTTTTATTTTGCTATTCGATTTTTAAGTCAAAGGAACAGCTTCCATCACATTTCATCAAGGACCTACAGTTTATCTACTAGATCCCATATCAGCCTCCTGGGATCATTTTTACACATTTAAAATTCTCTACCCTTTATGCTACTGCTTTTAAAAAATGTATGTGTGGCTCGGCGCCTGTGGCTCAATCGGCTAAGGTGCCAGCCACGTACACCTAAGGTGGCAGGTTCGAATCCCCAGCCCGGACCTGCCAAACAACAATAATGGCTGCAACCAAAAAATGGCCAGGCGTTGTGGCGGGTGCCTGTGATCCCAGCTACTTGGGAGGTGGAGGCAGGAG
>CAUYQV010174186.1:0-14700 GCA_963574575.1 Galagoides demidoff | reverse complement strand
GCCTGTGGTCCCAGCTACTTGGGAGGCTGAGGCAGGAGACTCGCTTGAGCCCAGGAGTTGGAGGTTGCTATGAGCTGTGATGCCATGGCACTCTACCCAGGGGGATAGCTTGAGGCTCTGTCTCAAAAAAAAAAAAAATGTACTAGAGTGAAGGCCAGAGGCCCCTAGCTTGTCATGAGAGGAGAACCAGCCACATTGAATGTACAGAGATTACTGACCAAACACAGGAACCCAAACCAAAAGGATACAGAAAATTACTGAACTTTGTTTCAAGGAAGGGTGTGGTATTTTTAGTAGAGGTGAATAATGCTGTCCACTGCATTTTCTGAATGATAAAGTGCTTCCATGGGCAATGTCTCATGGATCTTCTCAAAAACCCTGGGAATAATAAAGTAACTCACCCTTAACATGCCAGCAAGGACACTACAGTTCAGAGGGGTTGACCTGCCTCAGGTCCCATTACCACAGGTGAGGAGTCCAGCTTGGCATCTGATGCTCCAGGCAGTGATGTCCAAACCCCTTTTTCTTAAGAGTCAGAAGAGTGTCAGGCCATCTACCTCCCCACCCAGGCCCAGACTGACAGCATCTGTTCTGTAAAACACTATTCCTGGGAAGATGTCTGAGCCAGGACATCTCCATAACTAATGGAGAATGGGGATCACAGCCTTGTTCTAGGGCATGTCCAGGACTCTTGGAACACGTCTTTAGCTTTTGAGCCACCCTACGCACCATCTCATTCCTGCATTTCATTCTCTCCCTTGCCTTGTGTAAATACATCCGTGATTACAAATCCTTTCCAGAAATGTCGTTTCATCCACAAACTGTCAGATCAGAACTACACACTTTGGGGAAAGCTAAGCAGAGTTCAGGGATTTATCTCCTGAATGCAAGGGTGTTGGTTAAGTCCTCTCAGGCAAAGCAACTTGAACCTTTGAAAACATTCCTTTCAATGGAAGATCCAAGGTCAGTAGTCCCTGCAACCTCAGCTCACTTGGAGAAGCCAGCCACTTAGTGGCAGTCGGATCAGCGAGCAGGGGGTCCCGCCTCTGCACCCCAGAGAAGCACGCCCTGGGCTGTATTCTGAGTGGAACTGGGTGAGAGTGCAGGCAGTGTTTCAGGACAGCCACTTTGCTATAATAGGTCATGGATGGGAGCTGACCTCTGGGAAAGCTTAGTAAGAGATGAGATTCAGCGTGGTGAGTAGGCTCTTTTCTGGCCAAAGAGATGAGTGGGTGTGAGCATCTTATAGCAAAGGCAAGGGGTAGGCACACAGGTTCTGCTGGACCTTGTCACTCCTAGAACAAGTTGTGGTAGGTGCACAGCTGTCCCTCTGCCCCCGTGACAGTGGGAGCCAGAGCAGCCTGAATGCTGGTGGCACCAAGCCTATAGGGTCTGGGGATGTGTTTTTTTCCCTCTTGAGGAATTTAGCAAACTTTCTAGAGAAAGCCCAAACCTCCCCCCATGGCCAAATCTTGCCCAAACAACTGGTGCTTCCCTGGCTCACAGCAACACCTCACCCTCTATTTCGAAGTTAGGAAAACTTCCCAACATAGAAGACTTTGTGTGTCTTCCCTTCCTCAGGCCATAGGCATGAGGTTTACTCACCTCTGTACAGGTTGCTGGTCGAAGGCAGGTGGATTAAACCTCTGGCCATGTCCCAGGGGAGATGGGAGGTGCTGCTGCCCCGCCCTGCATAGCAGTGGCCCGTCCGTGACCTACACAGTGGGCGGTGATGTCTAAAATTCAGAGCCTACTCTACAGAGTTAGGAGAGGTTCAGGGGGCCCTAGAAAGGACCAGTCCAAAGTGTCAAGAGTGTTTATCATGGGTTTGGGGACAGGATAAGGTACAACGGGCTACAGACCAAAAGAGACTCCACGTGGCTTCCATGTGCTTCTGGCCTGGTGTCTTGAGTATAAAGAGAGGGGAGGGTTCCTGAGGCTGCGCCAACCCGGCCTAGACTGGCTGGCACTGCAGACCTCAGAACAGGGCTCTTCCTCAGCCCACTTGCACCCCCTCACGTCCCTCCACATGATCGTAAGGATGGTCACCTGGTCACTTCCCTTAGCCTCAGTGCTCTTTGCCTGCAGGGGAGGCTCTGGCCGCACGGCAGGTCTTGTTTTCAGATGCCCTTCCCGTCTCCTCCGTTCAGAGCGGGAGACTCCCAGAGGCCTTGACAAGGGACGACCCTGCGGCAGACGAAGGCTCCTCTCCACTCCGGCCTTCCGGCTCTCATTTTGTTTTCCTGGGGGGACGACCCCCCTATGTTTTCCTTCCCTTCCGTCAGGTGGTGCCACTCCCTTTCCCAACAGCCTGGGACCAGGGGGGCTGAAGCACAAAACAGCATCGCCCCAAGAGGCTCATGCTAAAAAATCCTTTTCCAGAAAAGTACAAGAAAAGCTCAGTGATGTGGGAAACACCCTTCAGACCTTCCAGCCCTCAGCCCCATTTTCCAGACCTTTGGAATTTTAATGCCATCTTTTTATTATCCTTTTTTTTTTAATGGAGAAAGAACCTCCTGCTAATGAGTTGTGCAAACAACCCCATTCCTCGGTTCCTATTTGAAGGGGTGAAGACCGCAGTGAACTGTGTTTTGCGTTCTGATATCCATTTCTCGTGCTGGGTTGATTTCAGACTGGTGCATTCTCACTTATCAGGGACCTCTGATTCTAGCAGAACAAAATCAGCTATTTACTCTCGTTACTGTAAGCAGACACATAACTTTTACTGTAATCTGAAAAAAAAAAAACACAACAAACCTTGCACTGTAATGGTTTAAAAAAAGAAGCAAATCCTATTGGAACTGATTTTGTATTTTTGATTACATCTGAATTTTCACATTTTTGTAATCTAACCGTGACACGGTTGCGCTTCCATAGCTGTGTTCGAGGTCTTGTTTTCTTTCCAGGTTGGATTCTTAAGATTGTGTTCACGCCAAAAGTTTAAGGGGCAGGACTGGGGCCTGGCTAGCTGAACCTGTCATGGGGGTCTGTGTCTTCACCCTGATACTAGCTGGCAACGGGAAATCTGGCCTAGATGGAGTAAGCTGATGCCACATTTCACTGCGTGAATTCCCACAGACAGTTCACATCTCCAATTAATTTCAGGCCAACGGTTTTGGCCAAGCCTTTGCGAAGGACTCTCTCAACTGAGCTGCCCCCCACCCCTGCATTACCCAGCTTCCTGGGTAAGGGAGGACATTTTTGAGAACAAAACTTGTGACATTAATTTGTGATTATGATTTTTTTTTTCCTTCTTGCTGGATACGTGCTGGGGAATAGACAGCATGATGTTACCGCTCTTTCTGCTTTTCCAAACCAATACACCTGTTGTGCTTTTCTGTTTCCTAGTGAAGAAAATTCTAGACCTGAATACGAACTCTTTTCCTCCTGTATTTCTGATTAGCGATTCTCCCGATGTATTCCTAACTTGTTGAAGTGTTTTCCTCCTAGCATTGCTTCTCATATTTTATTTTTTTACTGAACAACAACAACGAACCCACAAAGGAACAAATAATCTTTCTCTTTTTCTCTCTTTCTCTCTCTGATGTGTAATGTTGTGTTGTCCAGATTCTGTATAAAAAAAAAATATGTATATGATGTATCTGATATTTGGCAGCCATGGGCTGTTACTTTAACCAATATAATTAACAAAATGCATAATGTTGGTGTTTGATTTTTTTACAAAAAAAAAAAAAACAACCTAGTTAAGATGTTTGTGTATTTTTTGCATGGTTAAAATGTACTTAGTGCATTGAGAAATGTCGTGGAGGTTTGCAGTGAAAAGGCTGGTTTACTTTTTAATCCTAATGGTGATTGGTTGTTGACCAGACTATTGCCTATGACGTCCGTCTTTTTTAATTTAGCATATTTCTATTTATAACTTGTTTTTAGTACTCAAGATTCAGCATAGTGTATCTATCTATCTCTATTGTATTTACTGTTCCTTAAAACCAGGTTGTGGAAGTTCACTCCGTCTGGCACAGATGTCTCCATTGCTGATTTCTGTTGAATTGTGCTCCATTTAATTTGCTGAACAGTCCAGATCTGAAGCTCCCCCAGGGCCCACGGACAAGGGCTGTTCTCTCCCCTTCCAGGGGTCTATTCCTCTGAGCAGTACTGTGGTTTTTCCCTTGTCCCTGGAACATATTTTTTTTTTAAAACCTAGTTATATAAAGGAGGAGAAAAGGACAGAAAGTTAAGCAGGGATCTAAGAATTATTTATATTTTATATGTAGTAGTATATATAATATATTACAGATAGACAGGCCAAGTGCAAATGAAGCAGAGAGACAATGGACCATGTTCAAGGACTCAGAGATCTTGGGTTTTCTTCCCAGGAGTGTTGTCAGGTCAACATGAGAGCTGCAAAAAAACCGTCCTTCCTCATGGCTCAGCGTCATTCTATGTAAGATCAGGAAGAACAGTGTAGGGTAGGTAGGGGAGGCATGGACATTTTCTTGGGTCTTGAGCACACTTAAGGGAAAGTGGATCTTTAACTAAGAGATTGAGTCGCTGTATGTTTGGAGACAAAGTTCACAGCATTTCTTCTCCTCTAAACACTTGGACCTGCTCCGGGGAGATGCATGTTATGAAAGGCACAGGCTCCTCTGGTTTAAGATCACCCGGGGATCCAAAGTCATCTCTTTAGCCAGGGGGCTCCTGCACAGCTTAGAAGGAAACGAAATTGGTGGGCAATATGGCTGGGATATGGAATAGAATCTCTGGTCCAGAATCCTGTCTTTTCTTTAATTGAGTCAGTTCCGTGGACTTGCTTTTTCTCCTGGGCATAGAAAACGTTTACCATTCTCTGTTTTCATCGCAAACTCTGAGAGACACTACCCCACCCTGCTCATTGCTAGGAACCAACAGACAGAGATGATATTGGAAGCACCTAGCTAGATCTTTCCAGATAGGATCTGTGTTTTCATAAACACGGGCCTTTTGGCAGGAAAATGCATCTTTTTCCAAATGGGCTGTTCCCTCCTCCTCAAACCTGGAGACAGAGCCAGTCCCCTGGGGTCCTGGGCTTGTTGGTTCTGCAGTGTAATGTCAATCCCAACGGCTGGCCAGGTGGAAACAAGCCAGGACTGTGATATCTCTGCCTTCCTCACTCTTCAAAGTAAGAGCACGGAGCTCAAGCTCAAGTTCACGAGCATCTGTTTTCTCCTGGGCACTTCACTCCTCTGTGATGTGCTCGACTATGAGCTTTGATCACACCCCCGTCTGCTGCCAGGGCGCGTCTTTCAAAGCATTTTGTCATTTTCTTTAGGTTTGAATGCCCTTCCTATCTTCCCCAAGAACCGCGGCTGACTGCAAAGGAGCGGGAGTCCTCAGACACGGGGCAGACACTATTCTTCTCCTCGGTGCCTCTTCCAAGGCCCCACTTTAGCTGAAGCAGGTGAACATGCTGACATTGGCCGGGGCTCCCAAGGAACCTTAGAAAACGTGCTCGTCATTCCCCAGGAACTATGAGTTCTTTCTTGCTCTCTTTGGATGCAAGGCTGACCGAGACCTTCACCATTTTAGAATTCAGCCCCCGTCTCACGTCTATTTCAGAGTGATGTCAGTTGTCTGAGACCACATCAGAAAGGACCCGAGAGGACATGTGGTCCAATCTCCCTTCGCAGATGAGGAAACCAAAGTCCCACAAAACGCAGCCAGAAAGGAACAGAGCTGCCCTTAGTTCCTCCTTCCCGGCCTCCTTCTGCCCCTCTCCTGACTTATTACCGGTAGCTCAGGCAATGTGTGAAATTCACATCGTGGTTCCCAAACTCACATTTGGTATAAGATCGTGAGAAAGGAAAGGAAAGGGTTTATTTTCTCAGTGACCGTAGTCGGTGTGAGCACACACATCTCCATTCCCCTCTCCCCACCCGGCCTCCCGGAAGCTGAGCAAAGGGGGTTAGGATTTTGGATATGAAATGAGCCGATATCTAGTGTGTCTCTATTTGTGGCACGAGGCAGAACAATGAGAATCAGAAAGCAGCAGAGCCCAAATCTTTGGCTGTTCTTACGGAGTCTCTTGCTGGAAGAGATTTTCCTTTAAGAAAATCTCATAATGGTCTGTCCACCATCCACCCAGCAACCCCATCTACCTTCCTTTTAACCATCTGTTCCAGGAAATGCTCAAACCTTTTAATCTAAGCAAGTCTTCATAAATTTCTGCTATAAATTTCTTCTGGCTTTTCTTTCTTTTGATTTTCTCTTTTTTCTTTTCTTTTTCCTCCCCTTTTTTTTTTCTCTCTCTCTCTCTCCCTCCCTCCCTCTCTCTTTTTCTTTCTTTTCTTTTTATCAAAAGCCAAGGTATGTTTTCCTCATGCTTTGGGAAGAGCCTGCAGGTAGACCCAGGAACTTCTATGGGTATCACTCTTCTAAAAATGCCTGCAGGCCTCCTGGCCTCACCTTCCACCCTAAAGGAGCTGGGAAGCACCTGGATTATCTGGTCTGTTTTCCTTTGGGAGGACTCTGGGGTTTGCAAAGATCTAATCTAGAATGTGCTTTTCTTTGAATTTTCAAAATCAAGCCCTTTTGCTCAGAAGACACTTGATTCTGTGTCATCTCTGAGAAGGGCCTGGGGAGAAGCCCTGTCCCCTCCTGCTAACCTCCAGGTCTTAAAAGTCTCTTTCTAATTATATGGAGAGATGTTTTTTATTCCAATTAGATTACGGTGCTGTTTCTCAAAAGAGACCAAGTCCCTGAGTTGAAGATTTGTAAAGGGCTTTATTCTTTAAAGGGCTGCTGCTCCAGCCTTTTACAATCCTGCTTCACCTCCCCACTCCCCCATAAGTGACAGCCCCTCCCCCCGACCAGGCCCCCAATCCATCAGGTTCCAGAAAGGACTAAACATGCCCGTTCTTGGTGCTTCTCCTAAGAGCAGGTGAGGGCCGTGGGAACTGCTTTGCCTCATCAGGCATTCGGGAAGGTGAGGGTTCTCCCCAGGAAATGTCATGCGGGCTGGCTTCACGGGGGAAGAGAGAGTCCAGAATTGGCCGGCAGGGGGGGCAGTTACCCAGACAGCAGTCGGTTCTGGCAAGAAAAGGCGCTTCAGCCACCACCTCCGAGTTAGGGCTGTAGGTCCCCAAGCTTATTTGCTTGGTATCAACAAAAATTATTATAATCTATGTTTTTAAAACTGGAAAATGTGATAGAGTTTGAAAACATGCTGTTTCATGATCCCACTATGCTCACACAACTCTCTTCCTAATGTCTTCTGAGTTCCCCCGTCCCTCCTCCCCCTCCCCCTGCAGCTTCCTGAGTGCACAGTCCCCACGTCACTGTTGTCATTCCCAGCCTTCATCTTTGTATGTCACAATTTGTTTTCTAAACCGTTAATCAATAGAACTCCTCAATGTTCTTAAACAGACCTAACCTAGGCACAGGCAGCCCCTGCTGCCCCCGCGCCAGCTCGCTGCTCAGAGTAACTTCAAACCCAGGCCTGCAGTCTCCTCTGAGCTCTGTCGACACCCAGAAGGGTGTCTGCAAGCTCAGCAAAGCAATAAAGGGTGCTTGCTATTACCGTCATGTTCCTAAGGCTGATCGGCAGGATTTTTAAAAGTCGCTGCCTGCTTTGGGTAGAGCAGAGCTGAAGAACATGACATTGATTCCAGAATGAGAAGCCCCCAGACCTACCGCTTAATTTTTAACAATTCGCGTTAACTCCTGGCCAACCTCTTGTTGTCCGTACCCTCACAGTCTGATTATCACATTTTCTTTATAATTCTTAGATTCCTGGATAAAATGTCACTCATTTTTTCTTAGACTAAAACAAGATAGATCCTACCAGAGAAAGGCCAGGCAGAGAAGTAGTCCCCAGATGGCTGCTCAGAGCCACATTTGTTTCTCATCCCCATCCTGAGTAATTAGAGCACAACCTTCCCATGGCATTGCTTGCTCAGGGCCCAGGCAGCTCATGGAGCGCCCTGTCTAGACAGCCGTCTAATGCTAGAGGGCAGGGGGGATTTCCCTCCAGCTGACCAAGGTCATGTGTGGTTCATTTGCTGGAGGGGGTCGTTGTAACCATCTATGGCAGTGAGTTCACTCAGTATCTTGCCAAAAGTTGGGCCAGAACAACAGGCAGCTCCCGAAGCTCATCCTTCCTACAGCATTTCAAGGTAACTTGCCATCATCTTCCGTCCAGAGCGTAGACAGAGGAGGGGGCTCTGTCTGTCATGTTCCATCTTCTCTGCATTTTCCTGAGAGTGGGTTAGAGTCAAAGGAGCTTCTTTTACTTGGCCCCGGAGACCCTCCAGGTCCTCCTGTTCCCATGCACATTGTAGCTGTCATTCCATCTGTTCTAGGGGAACCTTCCCAAGCCCCACAAGGCTGTCCTCCTCTCCAGCTGGGGCAGGCAAGCATCAGGGCCTAGCTGTCCAGGACATGCAGCGTTCAAGGCTGTTGGGTTGGGCTGGGCACCCATAGCAAAGGTGTGGATCTAGCTTCTGCAGGGAACTTGGTGCTTCCATTGTGCCCTCGCAGCCGGGTGGTCACAGGACAGTGATCCTGGAGAGCAGAAACTCCAGTCCATTTGCCCCAAGTCAGGGACCAGCCTTCTTTCCGTGGAACCTTCCAAAGGGCAAGCCCTCTGCTGCTGCGTACTGTAAACTCAGAGCTTTGGGAGCTGGAGCTCCCTGTGCTTGGGGGCGAGGTCTGAGGAGAAAGGGACTCCTTCTCACCTTTTGTTTACCTTCGATCTGGCTGAATTTAGCTGCCCTTAACTTCTTGTTTGCTAACGTCCTTATTGCCTTAACAGCCACCTAAGAAGCAGTCAGAACCAGAAGAGAAGCCCCATTGTAAGCCCGCCCCAGTCCCCCAATGCTTCTGTGCCTAAAAAGAGCCCAAGCACCCACCCCCCACCCTTGTCTGCAAAGCCCAGGGTTCGCCTCTTGCTGAAAGAGCGACGTTCCCAGGCTGAGGTCAAACCCAGGACTGCTCAGGGGGAGCGAGGCCTGAACCCGCTTCCACCCCCACCTCCTCGGCTTCAGATCTGGACTCCTCACCTCCTCCACCCCCACCGCTCGTCCCAGAGACCCTCCCCCATCATGCTCAGTGCTGTTCCTGAAGACCATCTAGACTTTTTTTTTTTTGGTTCTCCGGAACATTCTAGTCACCTTCAGCGGCAGCACATGTCCTCAGCCTCTCCACCAAGCTCTTTACCATGAAAGGCAGTTGCTGTCTTCCCTTGGACAATAATGAATGTATCTATTGTACGTGCAGACCATGTAGAGAAGTGGCTGGGTTAAGAAAAAAAAAAAAGAGGGTTTTTGTAAAGCCTGTTTATTTTTTTAAGTCAGTTTCAAGCATTTCTATTTCACCACCCTTCACGTGGTTTTGGGGAACCCAAATTGTATCAAGGTCTCATGCCAAAACAAGCCAAAAGTTGTTTTCTTCACCTTTTTCTCCATGCACCATGATTTCGATGATTGTTTCGGTGTCATTTTAAATGTTTTCTTGTGACATGTACTGACGATAAAAGTCATCTTGACAAAAAAAAAAAAAAGATTTATACATGAATCAGAAAGTATTTATTTCAATTTTGTACCTTTCCATTTTAATACATTATAATGTATTGACTCAACTGAGATAATATAAACAGTTCATTTTAATAACACGCGTGTGCTCGTGCCTTTTCCTTTAAGCGTGGTGGGGGAGGGGCCTCCAATGGAGCCGTAGAACATTCTGGCTGCTAACTGGCGTCCCTGTGAGCAAGGGTGGTCTCTGACATCACCAAAGGCATCTTGCACCTGAGTCGGAAGCCACGAGAAAGGGTAAGTGTAGGGGGATGGGGGATGGCTCCAGGTCACTGACACACAGCTCCCGCCAGGTAGGAAAAGCCACACACGGAGCCAGGCCACTTACCTGCAGAGCTGGGTGACAGTCAAGGCTGTAGTGTGTAGGCTGGAGAAACCTCAAAGAAGCTAAGGTGATAAGAAGCTGGGGAGAAAACGCCGTATTAAAAATGAGAGTCTGGAGATGGAGAGAGGCAGAGAAATCCTGGGTTGTACTTTCTGGGATACAACACTTCACCCCTCCAATGCCTTAAGCAAGAAATTCTGCAGACGAATCTTTGGGGCACACTGCCTTGAGACCTAGCCCTACTGACATGGAGCAGAAAGGTTTCTTGTGGTTCCATTACAATTATTTCTTATTGCCAGACCAGAAGAAACACAACCTTGACTACAACTGCACTCACGTTGGACTCTTTACTGCTCGGTGGGGGAGAGTGGGGTGGAGAGGGGGCAGGTAGAAGAGAGACAGGGAAGACCAGGGGAGAGGGAGGAGGTTTCAGGTGCAGAAGGGTCCAGAGGGCTGGATTGAAATATCTTTCAAAGTGTATAAGGCAAACAGGGTGGTGATTACATGAGTCCCACAGCATTATTCTCTACTCTGCCTGCTTGGACATGTTCCATTTTCAAAAAGTGTCTTTTGGAAGGAAAGGAGGAACCCCGTGTGAAAGGCATCTGTGTCCTATCGGCCCTTTCTGGGCTCCCCTGAGGAGGGAGGGAGGGAGAAAGGGAAGGGGGCACCTTCCTCAGAGCGGGTGTCTGGGACTCTTGGGAGGAGAGAAGGCTCTTTCTCAACAACTCGCCATTGGATCGACCTCCCTCTCCCCTCATTCTCTCTATCTCCTTCCCTCGCTACCAGCTTTTTAACTTAACAATTGTTTACACCTGCCTTCCTGGTACTTCCTCTCTAGGGCAGGCATCGGAGCGCAGGCTTGTCTTAGAGAAGAGACCACCCTAGAGGAAGGAAACCCTGGATGGTGAGTAGAGGGCCCCCCCTCAGCCTCCTCAATCAGCCCCACCCCATCAGTCTCTCCTAGGAACATGGGTGAGCTCTGGACAGGGACTGACTACAGATGACGTCAAGTCCTAAGCCAAGACTTTAGAAATGAACCAGTTGCCAATCGTACAAAATAAATGGGTGGGTGATCTTTAGCTTGCAGAGAAAGGTTCGGCTGTTTCAATAGAGTTTGGGTTCTGCGGAAGAGATGTGGGGGCTCCTGCTGGTTAGCGTCAGCTAAAATCCTTCCTCCACTGAGTTTACCCATTTCACTAAGTGTTTTTGTCAAAGCCAATTATTGAGGACCCTCTTCTGAATTTTTGCTCTTGGCAAACTTGGGTCTAGAACTGAGGGTTCTCCCCATGTCAGTGTGTAATTCTGCTGTGATTCTAGGCACCGTCTTTGTCCATTTAGCTGCTGTAACAAAATACCATACGAGACTAGGTAGCTTATAAACCACAGAAATTTATTTCTCACAGTTCTGGAGGCTGGAAGTGCAAGATCAAGGAGCTGCCACACTCCATGTCTGGTGAGACCCACCTTCTGGTCCATATGTGGTACTTTCTTGCTGTGAACAGGGCACTAATCCTGCTCGCAAGGAGCTCCACCCTCATGACCTGCTCACCTCCCAAAGGCCCACCTCCTCATACCATCGCCTCGGGGGTTAGAGTTTTAACATATGAATTCTGGGTAGGGGCACAAACATTTATGTCCCAGAAGACCCTTTTTTCTCTGTAATGCACAGAGACGTTTGTGACTCCTTGTTCCTTGGTACTTGGGTACTTGGGACGGACTATTGGGAACATACCCCATAGCTAACTGGGTGAGCTGCTATCCAGTTCACACTTGCTGGCCTCACACAAGCAGAACCCCCACTCCCAGGAGGACCTGGAGCACCACCCATCAGCCCTGGCCCCAGACATCTAATGCAGCACCATGGAGGCCTTTTTCCAAAGCTAAGAGCAGCAGAAGTGGTGCTATCTGTCCTTCTCTGCCCTCTTTCCTTATCTTGTTTCCTCCCAGCCCCCTACTCTACCTTCTGCCTCAGAGGCCTGGCCTGACCTCCTTTGCCCCCAGATGCCAGCCCATCAATTTGAATGAAAAGCACTTTGAAGAACTTCAACCGCCACAGTCAGGGAGAGATCAGCCCTGGTGCACAGGGCTGGTTGGTCTCCCCACCCCTGCCCCAAACTCAGGGAGAGTAGGAAAGAATTCCATGTTGGGTAGGTCCTGCTGACACTGCTTTGGCTGCTACAATTAATTCTAAGGCTGGAGCTCCAGCTGCCTCACTGCCCTGTAGCCGTCCTCGTCCATAAAGGAGCTCTTTGGTCTGGAGAGGAGAGCTGGAGTTTTTATCTCAGAGCGATGTTGGGGCTGCACTCACTCTTGTAAGCACCTACCTGACATCTTGAGTGGAGACTGACTCGGGTAGCAGCCTGTCCCTTGTCATCTGTCAAGGGCTTTACCTGCATCCTGCATTGCTGCAGCACCCACCCTCCCACACATCTGCACAGTGATTGCTAAACTCGGAGACAAGAGCAGGTGCAGGAGAGGTGTGAGACGGGGAAGCCCCAAGACCTTCGGTCCACATCACCCGGGTGCAGGAGACGCCTTGGCCTTCAGCGCTGCTTCTCAGATGCCCTCAACACCCCATCCATGGATGCTGGGAAGGGAGCACTCTAGCTCAATGTCAAGTTTTCAGACAAGACTGCAGCCTGAACTGAGCACAGCAAACGGGAGCTGGTCTTGCACATAAAGAAGGAGGAAGGTTTTGGAGGCTCCTTGGACAAGACAGGTTATGTTTGGGAAAAATATAGAACACAGAGAAATATTTAAGAATTTTTATACATACAGTGAATTATACTCTCATCTTATTATGCAAACTCTCCTCAGCACTTGCCTTGGGAAGCAGAAAAGTGACTTTGGGCATCTGGAGAGGAACTTTCCAAGCTCTTCTGGGAACATGGAAAATCAGATAGAGCTCGTCCTCTCCCTGGAAATAACACCTAAACATAAACCAAGAGCAGGGGGGAAAAATCTTAGAAAATTTTCTATTTTCTGTTCATTTTGTGGGAGTATCCAGTCCCTTATAGACCCTCAACTGAAAGCCCAGATTTATAAACTGATGTTGGATGACTTTAAGAAAAAAACACATATTTCTTTGGGAAACCAGCTCTGATTAGAGCACAGACTTCTGGGTGAGTTTTTCCCCCTCTGATTCTCCTACTTGGTGAATGATATTCCTGGATTGCCTGTTAATGTTTGTGGTCCCATAATAGCTATCCTTCCTCCAGGCCCTCCCAAAATAACTTCAGCTTCTGCTAGGGTTAGCCTAGAACGTGAATGTCCTTCTGGGGCTGAGCAGTGGCCCTCAAGGCCACCATCCCGAGGCTTCCTGAGCCTGCTCTGCTGGCCTGCTCCTTCCCTGTGCTGCTCATCTAACCCCACCAAGGGAACTTCAGGAGCAGTTTGTGTGTGTTGAGCCTCTTATGCAAAGTTACTAAGTCAGACAGGACATTCCCTGTCTACCCTGTGCCTTACTTTTTTTCTATGTAAGAATGTGATGGAGATACAGTCCCCTGCTCCTTCCTTCACACCTGGGACAGACATCATTCCGTGGCTCCCACTGAGAAAAAGCTTAGCAAAAGGTGATGGATTTGGGGAAAGAGGGCAAGAGGAAGGAAACCCCCCTCCACTGCCCAACTACAGATAACCTAACCCTAGGTTATCCTAGGTTAACAAATGGTGCTAGGTGAACTGACTGGTGACCTGGAGAGAGCTGACACTCCTCGGTTACGGAGGGAACACCCCCATAAGCTGACATAGCCCTCGCGCCATCGTCTCAATGTAGCCATCTTGCCCTATAGTACTTGAGTGCCAAAAATATGTTCAGTATGAGATTTTCTTAATGTACATCATCTTGGTTAATAATCAGGCATCCAACCCCAAGGTAACTATTATGATTACCATTTTAGAGATAATAAAATTGACTCAATAAGATTAAGTAATTTATGACTTGGAAAAACCAACTCCATCAGTTCCAGTCCTCCTAGACTTCCTCATCGACCCAGCATCCCTACCCACCCATCATGGGACTTTTCTTTCAGCCTTTATTTTTGGAGAACCTGGAGAGAATTCTTAGATATTCAAAAGGCAGCACTTGTCCAAACAGAAAGCCTCTGCATGTCTTTTTGTTTTCAAGTTCTGGGCTTTGCTATATACACAAGGACGCCTGGCCCCGGGAGAAGGTAAGTAAGAATGATTCCAGCTTTGGCCAGGTGGTCTGAATGGTGACTTGGTTAAACAGACTCATCATCATGACTGAAATGTTTGCTTCTCCTCCTTCATCATTTACAAGGCACTTTCAAGCACATTATCCCCCTTGGCCAGGAGCCTCAGACAAGCCAGCTGGACTCCTCACTCAGTGAGTGGCAGAGTTGTGTGCCTGGTGTCTGGGACTGCCTGCCCCAGACCTGTGCTGGTCCTGCCACATCACATGTCACCTTGCTTAAATCTCATAGGCTTTAGCAGGCTTAAAATCAAAATCAAAATCAAAATGAGCCATGGTGGTATGGTGGTATATGCCTGTAACCCCAGTGACTCAGGAGGCTGAGGCAAGAAGATCACTTGAGGTCAGGAGTTTGGAAACCAGCCTGGGAAACATAGTGGACTCCATGTCTTAAAAAAATAAGTTGAGCAATTAGGGAAGAAAAGGTGATCAAGGGTATCCATATAGGGTCAGAAGAGATCAAACTTTCACTCTTTGCAGATGATATGATTGTATATCTGGAAAACACCAGGGATTCTACTACAAAACTCCTAGAAGTGATCAAGGAATATAGCAGCGTCTCAAGTTACAAAATCAACACTCATAAATCTGTAGCCTTTATATATACCAACAGCAGCCAAGCTGAAAAAGCA
>CAUYQV010174180.1:0-10836 GCA_963574575.1 Galagoides demidoff | reverse complement strand
AAAAATGGCTGGGCGTTGTGGCAGGTGCCTGTGGTCCCAGCTACTTGGAAGGCGGAGGCAGGAGACTCGCTTGAGCCCAGGAGTTAGAGGTTGTTATGAGCTGTGATGCCATGGCACTCTACCCAGGGGGATAGCTTGAGGTTCCGTCTCAAAAAAAAAAAAAGAGTGGTATTTTGTTAATCACACTTTCAAAATAAGGATCTCATAGTAGGGCTGAGTACATTGGATACTTTTTCTTCCATTCTTGAGATACTTTGCGAAGAATATTTTCCAGCTCCATCCATGTAAACACTAAGGAGGTAATGTCTTCATCCTTCTTTAGGGCTACATAGTATTCCAGGGCATACATATGAAACTAACTTATAGCTTTCATAGGAAAGCTATAATCCAATTATAGTCCAAGAATTTGGGGAAAGGGGAGAGGGTGGGGGGGGGAGGATGGGTGGAGGGAGGGTGATTGGTGGGATCACACCTGTGGTTCATCTTATAAGGGTGCATGTGAAACTTACTAAGTGTAGAATATAAATATCTTAACACAATAACTAAGAAAATGACATGAAGGCTATGTTAACCAGTTTGATGAAAATATTTCAAATTATATATAAAAACAGCACACTGTACCCCATGACTGTATCAATGTACACAGCTATGATTTAATACTAAATAAATAAATAAATAAAACAAAATGAGGATCTCCAAGAATATCCCCAAACATCAAAAAGGTCTTTTGTCCTCTTAGTGTGTCCGTTTGATGGCAGCCTCATGCCTGTGTGCTACTGTGAGAATGACAAGACCTGACCCTCCCTGCCCTACTGTGTCACTCACTGCAGCCCACTTTTGGTTTCTTGCCACACCTGTGCAATCCCCTGCCCAGATCATGTTGCTTGGTGCCTCCACATTTTTGCTCATGCAGCTCCTTCAGCCTCAGATGTTCTGTACCATCCCACTGTCCTTGGGAAATGCCCACTTATACCTCAAGACACATCAGGACAAAAGCTACAGTTTAAGCATCTGGCTTTTTGTCTGGAAGACAATCAAAGTGGATGGAGCCCTTCCTATTTGTACATCAAAATAAGATTCCAAATGGATTAAGCATTTAAAAATGTGAAAAATGAAACATTAGAAGTTTTGTCAAGACAAACCACAACACTATCACATCCCACCAGAATGGCTGAAATGAAAAACATCAGAGGATACCAAATGTGGGGGTGGGTGTAGAGCAACTAGAAGCTGCTTACGTTACTGGTGAAAGTGTAATTGGTACAACCACTTTGGGTGACTGTTTGGCAATACCTATGAAAGATGAACCTATTCCCCATGGCCCCGAAGTTACACTTTCAGTTAAATACCCAACAGAAATGCACACATAAATTCCCCAAAGAACACAGACAAGATTGTTTACAGCCACACTATTCATAATAGCCCCAAACTGGAAGCAACCCCAATGTCCATCAAAAATAAAACAGATAAATGAAGTGTGATGTGTTGATACACAGGACTCTAGCACAGCAGTGAGAATGAATGAACTGCATGGATGAATCTCACAAATAGTGTCGCATACAAGAAGCTAGACACACAAGAGCACACCTGGATGGTTCAGTTAGATGAAGTGCAGATGCTAAGCTAAGTTAGAAGTCAGGGCAGAGGTTAATCTTTGGGGAGGACAGTGACTGGAAGGAGACCGGAAGGCGTGCCTGGGGTGCTGGTAAGGTTCTGTTTCCTGATTTGGGTCCTGGTTACATGAGTTTGCTCACTGTGTGAAAATCCATCAATCCATAAAAACAGGTGCACTCTTTCATACCTATGTTACACATCAATATAAATTTTGGCAAGGAGGCCTCATATGATCCACAGTTAGAATACTTACCTACTCAACCAAGATTGGAAACCTAGAAGATGAAAAAAGAGGTATTTTTGCTTTTATTTTATTTTTATTTATTTATTTTTTTGAGACAGAGCTTCAAGCTATCCCCCTGGGTAGAGTGTCATGGCATCACAGCTCATAGCAACCTCCAACTCCTGGGCTCAAGCGAGTCTCCTGCCTTGGCCTCCCAAGTAGCTGGGACCACAGAGCACCCGCCACAATGCCTGGCTATTTTTTTTTTTTTTTTGGTTGCAGCCACCATTGTTGTTTGGCGGGACTGGGCTGGATTCGAACCTGCCACCTTAGGTGTATGTGGCTGGTGCCTTAGCCACTTCAGCCACAAGCGCTGAGCCATATTTTTGCTTTTATATATGTATTCATAGCATTTTTTTTTTTTGGTGGCAAAAGATACTATAAGCAATGTCAAAAGACAAGCAGCAGATTTGGAAAAAATATTTGTCATGCAGATGACAGACAAAGGTTGATAGCTATAACATCCAAAGAGTTCTTATAAATTGATATGAAAAGACAACCCAATTGAGAAATAGGCAAAATGAGATGAGTAGGGAATTCAAAGAAAAAAAATCCAACCAATGGAAAGAGGCTTGAATTTGTTAGAATTCAGTTTGAATGCAAATTAAAATAATAAGATACTCATTTACACGCTTCAGCCTGGCAAAATTAAAAAGAGCCTCTCCCCCGATTGCACATGGAGGGGGAAGCATGCTCGCAATCATGGCTGGTGGAGATGTCAATTATTACAGCCTGTTTTGGAAATCAATCTAGAAAAATACAGTAAAATTAAAAATACATATGCCCTTTGACCTAATGATCCCACTCCTGGGAATTTCTTCCAGAGAAATTAAAGGATCCACCTAAGGGCCCATGTAAGAGGGTGTTTATTGCATCATTGATTGTAGAGGTGCATTTGTGATGTGCTTGCCCGCGCACTCGCACAGAGGAAACAAAGCTAATACCTCTCGGCAGGGAAATGGTATAAATGGTGGTGCTTTCTCTAAGGGCTCACAGTCCGCTGGCCTGGGGTGAACATCCATTTCTTCAGTCCACAGGAAGCCTTTACCTCTGGCAGAGGGGACAGCTGTGCGTGATGGGAAGTCTTCTTCCGCCTGGCCTTACCAGGTGCCGTTGATTGCAGAGCAGGATTTGAAGGAGAGACCATGCGGGATGCCGGCATTTCCACATTCTCTCTTGGCAGGACTTGTATGCTCCATCTTTCCAGAATCAAAGAAAGAACACAAAGAAGGATCACAGAGGTGGCTCTTACAGACATCCACTGCCCTTTCCACTTACAGTGGCTTTGTTATGCTAAAAACAGGCAAACATCTCTACTAACTGAAGATAAATGAAATGTAAAATCAATTGCCAATAATTATTTCTAAAAAAAAACGGTGTTAACCTTCTGAAGTTTGTGTTCATCACGTCTCCATCTACTTGAAGCTTTCTCTCCTAAGTGAATTAAAATGTAGAGTCAAAAAATAAATAAATAAAATGTAGAGTCAACTCCCTAACATCTGTTAGCAGTTGGGCAGCACTGGCCCAACTTAGGAAGGTAGCCAGTCCCAAGCAGACCTCTAATACTAAGTGGAAGCCACATAACATATGTGTAAATATTTAAAATTATAAGCTGAGCCAATAAACTATTAGAGAAAAATGTTCTATCCTTCTACCTTGAAAAATATACTGTCATAAGATCACAAGCTTTTTAAAGTATAATGTTATGTTTTTAATATGAATGAAAATTGGCAAAATAGTAAAGACAAATTTAATTACTTTTGCACATATTTGGATACTCTGTTGATGGGCTGGTGATGTTTTGATAAGTAATAAAATCAAGATACATAATTCATATATTATTATATATCTTTTTTTTGCCTTATTGTAAAATTACTTGTGTTGATAAAATAAAGATTTTTGCACAATTTATGTTCTATTGATGATAATCCCAAGTTAGGCTAGCTTTTTTGAGTTGTCATTCTTAATTTTAAAAAATAATTTCAATTTGGACAAAGTTTCAGTAATGAGTAGAATTGCTTGTAAAATCTTTTTTTTTTTTTTTTTTTGAGACAGAGCCTCAAGCTATCCCCCTGGGTAGAGTGCTGTGGCATCATAGCTCATAGCAACTTCCAACTCCTGGGCTCAAGTGAGTCTCCTGCCTCTGCCTCCCAAGTAGCTGAGACCACAGGTGCCCGCCACAACGCCCGGCCATTTTTTGGTTGCAGCCATCATTGTTGTTTGGCGGGCCCAGGCTGGGGATTTGAACCCGATACCTTAGGTGTATGTGATTGGCGCCTTAGCCACTTGAGCCACAGGCATTGAGCTTCGCCACCCATATTTTGACATCTTTAAAAACCTTTCTGGGTTGGCTCAGTGCCTGTGGCTCAAGCAGCTAAGGCGCCAGCCACATATACCTGAGCTGGCAGGTTCGAATCTAGCCCAGGCCCACCAAACAACAATGACACCTGCAACCAAAAAATAGCCAGGCGTTGTGGCGGGTGCCTATTTTCCCAGCTACTTTGGAGGTGGAGGGAGAGAATGGCTTGAGACCAGGAGTTGGAGGTAGCTGTGAGCTGTGATGACACAACACTCTACCCAGGTGACAGCTTGAAGCTTTCTCAAAAAAAAAAAAAAATCTGGGCTGGGCAGCACCTGTGGCTGAAGGAGTGGGGTGCTGGCCCCATATACCGGGAGTGGCCAAAACTGCAAAAAGGGGAAAAAAAAAACCCAGAAAAACCTTTTTGGGCCAGCACAGTGGCTCAATCTTATAATCCTAGCACTCTGGGAGTCCTCAGCTCAGGATTCGAGACCTGCATAAGCAAAAGTGAGACCCCATCTCTACTAAAAACCAAAAATAAAACAAAAAAAGGAAAAAATTAGCACAGCATTGTGGTAGGTGCCTGTAGTCCTAGCTCCTAGGGAGGCTGAGGCAGAAGGATCACTTGAACCCAGGAGTTTAAAGTTGCTGTGAGCTATTCTGAGGTCAAGGGACTCTAACCTAGAGCAACAGAGTAAGACTCTCTCAAAAATAAAAAAAAAACCTTTCTGGCTAGGGAGAAACTGATCCTTCCAGGGTAGCCAATTCTTAGAGACGGCCAAGGGCTCAGACTCTGATGCAAGCCTTTGCTATGCAAACTCATCAACTCAGAGCCCTCCCTCCTCTATCTGGCCCTTATACCCCAGAGGCAATACTCCTCCCTCAGTCATCCTGGGGCCAAGTACCAATTAGGAAACACAACTGTAGCTTAATGCCTGTCGAAATTATTCAAACTAGGCTTGGCGCCTGTGGCTCAATCGGCTAAGGCGCCAGCCACGTACACCTAAGGTGGCAGGTTCGTATCCCCAGCCCGGCCGCCAAACAACAATGATGGCTACAACCAAAAAATGGCTGGGCGTTGTGGCGGGCACCTGTGGTCCCAGCTACTTGGGAGGCGGAGGCAGAAGACTCCCTTGAGCCCAGGAGTTGGAGGTTGCTATGAGCTATGATGCCATGGCACTCTACCCAGAGGGATAGCTTGAGGCTCCGTCTCAAAAAAAAAAAAAGAAATTATTCAAACTAGCCAGTCCTAAACTACTCCCCTCAGCCCAGCCTTTCCTTTTAAGGGAAACTTCAGGTTGTGGCTTGAGCCCTCCCCTCACTCCGGTCCCCTCCACCTATAGCTGGCGCTTCTCCATGCAGTCCCTGCATGATGTGGCAAACCTCCTCTCTATAGGTCCTGAGAATATAGTAAACTTGGTTTTCCTGAGCCCTCTGGTGTCTCATTTTTGATGGTTCCCTTTATCCCTCAAATGGCAAGGGCCTATGATCTACCACCTCATACCTACATATTAAAATCCACAGAAAACACTCAATATTCACTACAATGTGTCAGACACGATACCAGGGAAAGTACAACCAGATGCAAAAGTCCTTCCTGGACTCTTCCCTGAACATCAGATGGGCAAAAATGAGGTGGCTTCAGCAACTTGTACCTTCCTTAGAATTTGGTCCCCCACTGGCTTCAGCAACTTGTACCTTTCCTTAGAATTTGCTTCATGCCATGCCTCCCTTAGGTCTAGCTTAAATAATATCCTGTCCCTGTTGCTAGAGAGATGATGACTATTTATGGTATGAAAGAGACTGGAAACCAAGAAGCAACCTTAAGAAGAAAACAAACAAAAAAAAAATCATGAATAAAAACCAAAAAATAAATTAAAAAAAAGAAAAAGCAGCAACCCCGCCTGCATTTCACTGTTGCAGTATGGCACTAGTGCATGGATTATAGAACCAGTCACCTGGGTTTGAATTCTACCTCTCTACATACTACCATGGGAACTTCGGCAAGTTAAAATCATCTTCTAGGTTATTCTCATAATTTTACCTTTCTTTTCCTAGACCAACTTCCTTTTATTTTAGCAATTTCAGGTCTTTCAGAGGAAATGAAAGATGGACTATATACAGAGGGTGCCAAAAAAAAGGTATATACATTTTTGGTCTCACCTATGGCTCAGTGAGTAGGGTGCCAGTCCCACACACCGAGGGTGGTGGGTTCAAACCTGGTCCCAGCCAAACTCCAACAAAAAAATAGCTAGGCATTGTGGCGGGTGCTTGTAGTCCCAGCTACTCGGGAGGCTGAGGCAGGAGAATCGCCTAAGTCCAGGAGTTGGAGGTTGCTGTGAGCTTACCAAGGGCAATAAAGTGAGACTGTCTCTAAAAAAAAGTACATATTTTTAAAAAAAGAAAAAACTGTATTAAAATTGTAATACTCAATATATACTAGCAACAAAAGATCAATAGTCACATTTGATTTATGCAATTACAAGAGGAACTCAATATACATATATAATACATAGGTAATATCTCCTATAACGTTTATACATTTTTTTGGCACCCCATATCAAATATCTAATGGGTACAGGCTTGGATCCTGCTAAATATCCTACAATGCACAGGACACCCCCTCCTATAACAAAGAAGCATCTAGCCCAAATGTCAATAGTGAGTGCTGAGGTTGATTTAAACATGGCCAAATATGAAATAGCCATTTTTGGACAGGCACAGTGGCTCACGCCTGTAATCCTAGTACTCTGGGAGGCCAAGGCGGGTGGATTGCCTGAGCTCACAGGTTTGAGACCAGCCGGAGCCAGATTGAGAGCCATACTTCATCTCTAAAAATTCGTGTAGTGTTGTGGCGGGTGCCTGCAGTCCCAGCTACTTCGAAGGCTGAGGCAAGAGAATTACTTGAGCCCAAGGATTTGAGGTTACTGTGAGCTGTGACACCATGGCATTCTACCCAGGCTGACAAAGTGAGACTCTGTCTCAAAAAAAAAAAGAAAGAAAGAAAGAAATAGCCATTTTTACTTGGAAAATATTTTAAGATTCACTTTTCACAGTGACAATGATTCTGAGTTTTATCTCACAAACAGCATATCCAAATGATATTTCAACGGTAATAATGAAGAATCTTTCAGAAAACAACTCTATTTTTCCAAGCACTCTCCTGAAGAGCCTTACATACTTTTATATTTTAATGTCTGCAAAACCAAAAAATAGGACTGTAAATAGATACACAGGGGCTGGGCACTGTGGCTCACGCCTGTAGTCCCAGTACATTGGGAGGGTGAGCTTGAGGCCAGTTCGAGACCAGCCTGGGCAATGTAGTCAGACTCCATGTTCATGAAAAATTAAAAAAAAACTAGCCAGGTGTGGTGGTGCATGTCTCTTGTCCCACCCGGAAGGCTGATGCTGAGGATCCCTTAAGTCCAGGAGTTTGAGGTTGCAGCAGGCTATGATTGTGCCACTACCTAACCTGGATGACAGAGTAAGAAAGACTGTCTCTAAAAAAAAAAAAAATTTAAAAATTTTACAAAAGTTATACTAAGTTAATGTCAATTTATTATTAAAAGAGAAGAAATTAACAGATTTAATGTATCCTAAGTGTACAGTGTTTATTATAACACCTACAGTAGTATATACCAGTGTCCTAGGCCTTCACATTCACTCACAACTCACCTAGAGCAACGTCTAGCCCTTTGAGCTGCATTCATGGTAAACTGCTCTGTAAGGTGTACCATTTACCATTTTTTATCTTTTATATCATATTTTTACTGTTCTTTTTCTGTGTTTAGATATGTTTAGATACACAAATAATTACCATTGTGTTACAGTTGCTTATAATATTCCATATGGTAACATGCTGTGCAGGTTTGCAGCCTAGGAGCAACATGGCATATAGCCAACTCTAGGGTGGTACAATAGGCTATATGCCATCTAGGTTTGTGTGAGTGTACTCTATGATCTCTGCACAATGACAAAATTACTTAATGACACATTTATCAGAATGTATTCCTGTCATCAAGTGGCACATGTCTGTACTAGGGATCCTCAGAGTTCAGGACTGGAAAACCAATAGCTGGGTGATAAAGTCAATCTACTGTTTATCTTAATGACATTCCTCTCTTCCCATCTTTAAAATCAAGTTGGAGAACTGTGAACAGTGTTTAATGGTGTTGATACCTACATAATAAAATGTCACTTGAATTTTTTGTTTTTCATGGAGGAGTGATACATTACATGTTGGAAGTATGAAAGGTCATCAATGAAAAGCCTGAACGACTGACATGCAGCAATGAAACAAGATCATACATATCTGCTAATGTGTTGACATTATATTCTCTTTTTTTTTTTGAGACGGAGCCTCAAGGTATCCCCCTGGGTAGAGTGCCATGGCATCACAGCTCACAGCAACCTCCAACTCCTGGGCTCAAGCGAGTCTCCTGCCTCAGCCTCCCAAGTAGCTGGGACAACAGGTGCCCGCCACAACGCCCAGCCATTTTTTGGTTGCAGCTGTCATTCTTGTTTGGCGGGCCCAGGCTGGGGATTCGAACCCACCACCTTAGGTGTATGTGGCTGGTGCCCTAGCCGATTGAGCCACAGGTGCCGAGCCGACATCATATTCTCAATAAGAGATTCTCTCACTTGCTGTACAGTATTATTTTTTTTAAAGATAGCGTCTCACTTTGTCGCCCTTGGTAGAGTGTCAGGGTGTCATAGCTCACAGCAACTTCAAACTCTCGGGCTCAAGTGATCCTCTTGCCTTAGCCTCCTAAGTAGGTGGGACTACAGGTGCCTGCCACAATGCCTGGCTAGTTTTAGAGATAGGGTATAGCTCTTGCTCAGGCTAGTCTGGAATGCCTGAGTTCACCCATCTGAGCCTCTCAGAGCCCTGGGATTACAGGTGTGAGCCACTGCACTCAGCCTTGTACAGTAGGTTTTTGATGAATAAAATTATTTAGTTTTTGCTTTTGTTTGATCCAACAGCAACTATAAGTGATAAGAAACAAAAAGTATGTAATTAGGTATACTTGCTGTCTCTCAGTGAAACAAGGCTCATTTAAAGTTCAACACTATTCTATTAATTATATTGACTCATCTTTGGTGAAAGCTCACCAGTGCTGCGCTGCACAGAACACCAGATAAATTGAAAAATAAAAAAGGACAACCATTATCAATGTGGTAGGAAGGGGTCGCCAAACCCTTAGAAAGCAAAAAAAGATCTTCACATTCAAAACGGTGGGGAACTGCTGTTCTAAAAATTGGCTATGAGCCCACTTTCCATGATGACACCTGTCTTCCCCAAATAGTCAAGGCAAAGAGTGTGCCTTACAATGGATTAACAGTAATCTGTGTTGGGTAGACACGTCATTATAATATAAAATAACCATGTCATTTTCTGGATAGATTCGTCACTGTTCCTTGTGGAAAGGAAAGTTCACGAACATCCTAAAGTTCACACAAAGTGTAATACGGAAGGAAAGTAGATGTGTGTCAGAGCATCCACAGTTCCAGCACCCCGAACAGGCCTTTCACTTCTCACCTGGGGCGAGGTACCATCAAGCGCTCTCTGAAGAGCCCGCACGGCGGCTATAGCCTCCTCCCCGCTTTCTGGGCAGTGCTCCCGCACCCAAGACTGCAGCTCCTCGGGCAGGATGGTCAGGAACTGTTCCAGCACCAGTAGCTCCAGAATCTGCTCCTTCGAGTGCACCTCAGGCCTCAGCCACTGACCACAAAGTTCTCGGAGCCGGCTCAGCGCCTCTTCTGGTCCAGCCACCTCTTGGTAACGCAACTGCCTAAAACGCCGTCGAGAAGCTTCAGGACCCTCCCAGGCCACGGGCCGGTCGGACTCTCTACCTCTGGGTGAGTCTTCCTCCACTTTCACTGTCAAAAGTCCGTCACACAGGGGCGATCCGGCGTCCCTGGACCTCCCAGCCATTACCCAGGCTGCTGCCTCGGCGTCACTACAGCGCCTCTGGGCGGTTAGAGTAGAACGCATGTTTCTCCAGCATTTGCCACCTTCTCGGACGCTCGCTATTAGAAGAAAAAAGAGCAAACCTAAGGCCCTGATCCACTTTCCCCAAAGCTGGGGCGTACCACCGTTCGCGGCTCAACCACCCGGCCTCGATGCGCCGGGTCTTTCTCCCCGACCTCCCCTTTTCCACAACTATACGCTTTAATGCTGCGACAGAAAGTAAAATCCCTAGCCGGAAGGCGTCACCGACTCCCGTCCCGGACACTTCCGGGGCCTGTCTAGGCGCGGCAAGGAGATGCATCTCTGTGCTTTCCAGTCTTTGCTTGGCTTAGGGTAGCGGGACCCACCGCTGCTTGTCGCGCAAAAAAATAATAGGTTTCCGAGTCAGTGCCCGAGCGCGCAGGAAACCTTTAGGGTTGGGGCAGGAATGGTGAAAAAAAAATTTTTTTTTTTTGAGACAGAGCGTCAAGCTATCGCCCTGGGTAGAGTGCCTTGGCATCACAGCTTACAGCAACCTCCAACTTCTGGTTTTTTTTTTTTTTTTTTTTTTTTTTTTTTTGAGATGGAGCCTCAAGCTATCCCCCTGGGTAGAGTGCCATGGCATCACAGCTCATAGCAACCTCCAACTCCTGGGCTCAAGCGAGTCTCCTGCCTCCGCCTCCCAAGTAG
>CAUYQV010174176.1:0-10948 GCA_963574575.1 Galagoides demidoff | reverse complement strand
GGCCATTTTTTGGTTGCAGCCATCATTGTTGTTTGGTGGGCCCGGGCTGGGGATTCGAACCCGCCACCTTAGGTGTACGTGGCTGGCGCCTTAGCCGATTGAGCCACAGGCGCCGAGCCAGAAAGTATATTTCTTTAAGATATTAATTATCGGGTGGTGCCTGTGGCTCAGGGAGTAGGGCCTGGCCCCATATACTGAGGGTGGTGGGTTCAAACCTGGCCCCGGCCGAACCGCAACCAAAGAATAGCCAGGCATTGTGGTGAGCGCCTGTACTCCCAGCTACTCAGGAGGCTGAGGCGGGAAAACCACTTAAGCCCAGGATTTGGAGGTTGCTGTGAACAGTGTGATGCCACGGCACTCTACCAAGGGCAACAAAGTGAGACTCTGTCTCTACAAAACAAACAAAAAAAAGATATTGACTATCTTAAAATTCTTATACTATGTGTCCTTATAAAGTTTTTTGCATACCTCCAGAGCATACTTCAGTTAAAGATGTTTACAGCACATAACTTTGAGGCTCCAGGACTATGGTTTCTGGCATTCAAGTGCCAAGTGTGAATCTATCCTCCTCTCACAGTTGTTATTACTTAACCTCTTTGAACCTGTTTCCTCATCTGTAATATGGTGATGTGATACATAGTAATGGAACCTGCCTCTTAGAGTAGTTACCTAAAAACAATTTTTTCTGAGGTCATACTCTGTTGTCTGGGCAAGAGTGCTATGGTGTCAGCAAAGCTCATTGTGCCCTCAAACTCATAGGCTCAAGTGATCCTCCTGCCTGAGCCTCTTGAGTAACTGGGACTACAGATGTGCACCGCCACACTGGGCTAATTTTTAAAAATTTTTCATAGAGATGTGTGTGTGTGTGTGGAGGGGGTCTCACTATGTTGCTCAGGCTGGTCTTGAACTTCTGGCCTCAAGAGATCTTCCCGTCTCATCCTCCCAAAGTGCTAGGATTACAGGTGTGAGCCACTGTGTCAAGCCAGTTTCTTAAAGTAACTGACATAACTCATTTAAAGTTGAGACTCAAAAAGGCTGGGCACAGTGGCTCATACCTATAATGCTAGCACCCTGGAAGGCCAAGGTGGGCGGATAGCTTGAGCTCAGGAATTTGAGGCCAGCCTGAGCAAAAGGGAGACCCCCCTCTCTACTAAAAATAGAAAAACTGAGGCAAGAGGCTTGCTGAGCCCAAGAGTTTGAGGTTGCTGTGAGCTACGATGCCATAGTACTCTATCTAGGGCAACAGCTTGAGACTATGTCTCAAGGGAAAAAAAAAAAGTGAGACTCAATAAATATTAATGATATTTGAATTTCTTCTCTCTTTACTGACTTTTTTTAATGGTTAGCAAAGAGCAGGGGTTCTTTTGTTTTTTGTTTGTTAGTTTGTTTGTTTGAGACAGTGTCTCACTATGTTGCCCTCAGTAGAGTGCTATGACGTCACATCTCAGAGCAACCTCAAAAACCTGGGCTCAAGAGATTCTCTTCCCTCAGCCTCCCAAGTAGCTGGGACTACAGGCGTCCACTACAATGCCTGGCTATTTTTTTTTTTTTATTGCAGTTGTCATTGTTTTTTAGGAGACTCAGGCCGGGTTGGAACCTGCCAGCTTTGGTGCATGTGGCTGGCGCCATAACCACTGTGCTGTGGGTGCCGAGCCCAAAAAGCAGTTTCGTTCTAAGGAAATCTAAATAATTTTAAGTCTGTCTTCATTGAGACTGATGACATTATTCTCTTAATCAGGAATTTACTTCACAGTACAAAAAAAGATAAATGTGACTACTACGTTAATCTTGTGACGGTTCCATTAAAAACACTAATATTATATATGGCATTTTTTTTTTTTTTTGATAACAGAAGTGTCCTCAGGAGAAAAATCTCCTTGTTAATGGACCTTAGGAGTGAAATGTGCCTATTTGGGTATGTGGGCATTTCATATCCATTATAATTACTAGTCCTGGGCGATTATGCTGAAGACTTTTAGATAGAAGCTATATTTTAGTTAGATGGATATGCTAAAAGTTTCACCTTAAATTACACTGCAGAGTGTCCCAAAAGTCTCCCCTAACATCACTATACATAGGGAAAATGTAAAATTGTAGCAAAACTTTCTCTATGTACAGCACCTTCAGGGGCAACTTTTGGGACACCTTGTAGATTTAATTTCATTCAGATCATCTAGTTTCTTTTATTCACATGCTGAAAATACGTTGCATTTTTTCTCTTCATCTATTATAGAATATTGTCAATGGATATTAGAAACTCAATGATTGTTGTATTTCTTCTCTTTGTCTATTATAGAATATTGTTAATAGGTATTAGAAAACTTGGAAAGTGTATCATATAATGATGGATGTCATTAAAGTGAGAAAAGTCCAAATCCCTCTGGCCATGAATTGAGTTGGATGGCAGAGCATCCATCTCAGGAACTGATTGATCTAGCTTATCACTGGTGATGTAATCTAATTGCTCCAAGCTCATGTTGTAATCAAGGGGATGATGTTATATAAAATAAAACTGTTTGGTGAGTACATTATGTTGAGGGCTAATGTGATGATAACGTTCCAAAGCTCTACATGGGGCAAGGTTTCCCACCCATCAGCTTACATTTTTCTTCCCTTAAAGTTTCTGTTATATGAAAAGCATGCATTTGACAAAAGATCAATAATTGTGATCTTAGTACAGTATAATTTTCCTCTTACAGGCCCAATCTTATGGATAATGGAAAAATACAGCTTTTATAAAATAAACAAAAAAAGAAAGGATTTCTTATTCACGGAGTTGGAGATAAATATTTCCATATGAAGTATTCACTCTTTTCTTTAGCAGATGTATCCAGCCTTAAACAACAAAAAATAGTCTGTTGATTAAACTGTGGAAAAAAATTTAACACTTTTTACTCAGCTGTTATGACTTTGCACTAGCCAAATTGTACTTTTGTATCATGTTATGAATAGGCTAAGAGTTTGGCTATCTCGTTTCCTATTGTTTATGTCTATAACAGGGTTGGAGTGGAATTTAAAGCCAGACACCAAAATTCTTCTTATAGCAACTGTGTTGCTTTAGGACAATGTTTATCAACTTTTTGTTTCAAGGGACACTTGACCCTATAGTTAAATTTCTGCAGTAAACTTAAATTATGTTGATTAAAAAAAAAGAGTGAAAAAAAGAATATACTTATTGTGCTTTGAACTTCTTTTGAAAATGATTTAATTAATGATCTTTAAAAACTTTCAAGACACACCTAAGATCCTCTCAGGGCACACCAGTGTGGCGTGGCACACAAGTTGAAAATCACTGGTTAAGGAAACTGCCTTGGTAAATCACCTAGAGTTAAGATGAGTCCCCGCAGCCACAGGCAAAAATATTTTGCAATACTGTCACTGCATTACAAATGAAAAAGATTTGCACAGGTGCAGCAGAAAATGAAAAGCAGTGAAAACTAAGAAGAGTAGAGAAGCCACACAAAATGACAGATTGACAAAGGACTCAAAACTGTTTCCAGACTTTGTATTTGACGGTGTTTTGCTGTCATGATGTAAGAAGCCTAAATTTCTGGAATCTTTAAGCACAGTTTGCCAGATGATATTGTGGGTCTTTTGTTTGGTTTTGCTTTGGCTACAGACTTAGGAGCTCAGTTGCTATCTTGTTTCCGGGATTCAGCACAAGACAAACATGCAAAGAACAAGACAGAGAATGATATTCAGAGAATCCATGAGCTGAGATAAGTTAGGAAAAGCCAAGGCTCAGAGCTAGAGGTGTCCAGGAGAATGTAAGTCCCTGGGGGAAATTTTGCACATTTTGCAGAGGACATCACATTTTCCGTAACAGGTAAAGATGGAAGCTCAACGCAAATGTCAGTGCCCTCCTGTCAAAGCTCACCAGGAATACACTTGGAATTTTAACAAATTGGGTTTATTACTCATTGAAGAGAGGGCACACACATGCCATAGGGAGTTATGGACATTCCTGTGAAAAAGTGTCAGAGAAGACTCACAGGATCTGGGATTGTGCTTGGTGATTTCGGAGCCAGTGGAAGGAAGCAGAGCTTTGCTCTGGGTTGGGTACTGTGAGGGAGTAGAGGTAATTCTGGATAGAGGATCTTAAATCCGATCTAGGAGGGAAAACGAGAGCCACAGCAAAATCTATAATTAGTGAAGAAGCAGCAGTCATTTCTGTTGGCCAAGAAAGAGGGATGTTTGGCCATTTTTGTGGTTTAAACAACATTCATGATGTCTGTTCAGACATGATTTCAGAGGAGTTGTGTTTCTGTCTTGATCCTTCCTAGTAACAGAGTGGCCTTGTCTAATGTGCACATCCTGTGACATTGTGCTCAGTAGGATAACTTCAGGACTACATATTAGTAATAGGCCAGGGCTAGGCAATACCAAGGCCTGACTGACAGTACCTGCCTCTTCCAGATGTCAGAGGATGCTTTTATCCTTCTCATAGGTTTATGAAATGGAGTGACTTTGGGTGACACTTGGAGTTATGTACACTATGTATTTAGCAGGTTGAACATCTGGTTGGTTACAATCTCTTCCTCCCCTTTAAATTATTCCATGAAAGAAAAACTATGTCATGCTGTAATCAGTTTATTAGTCGATTACCAATGTCTATATGATGTCCTTTATGGATGGAGGACTATAGCAAAAGAAACAGAAAGGAGGTTTTCCTGCATTGTAAAATACTCTACCATGACCATCCCTGCATTAAAACAGTTATCTGTCAGGAAAAAGTTAATAACTCAAAGGACCTTGACTGCTTAGACCCTGCACTTTCCCAAGAAAGGCCCTTGGCTAGTTCCTAGGAAATGAGCTCTGAACCTTGGAATATTTTGTTTAACAAAAGTGTTTTTGTATGCCCATGCCTGAGGCATTGGGCTAAGTGGTACCAATTTGATCAGGTGGTTCATGCTAACGGTGTGATTCATGGAAAACACCTGTTTCTCTTGGCGTTGGAGTCTCAGTTGCTGAGGTCCATCACATGGGCGTTGCATGTCTACTAGACTGATCCCCTTGGGACGATCTACAAGATTGTTCCCTAAAAATCCTAGACACCAAGGCTTGGGTGAGCTTCCCTGGTTAACCCTTTGTACATGCTGTCACACATCCTTGCCGGATGAATGGTGCATGTCTGTGTAACTCCACTTGGAGGGGTTAGAGTTCGCACCTGGTTTCTCCTGGACTTTGCCCCATGCACTTTCTCCCATTGCTAATTTTAATCTATATCCTTTTGACGAAATAAACCAGAACTCTAAGCACAATAGCTTTTCTAAGTCCTGTAAGTCAGTCCCCTTAGCAAATTGTTGAGCTCAAGTATAGCCTTGCAGACCCTGGATTGACTCTCCAACTGTATGTCCCCTTTAGAGCCTATTCTAATTTATGTGACTTCTTTTTACCTTCCTTTTTCACAATAAAATTAATTTTAGTTTCAATATACTTCTAATAATAACTGAAAAGTAAACTGGTCCAAGGAACAGAAAGTGTAGGTAAAAAAGACACAGTAAAAGTAGAAATGTCTGTACCCTCACATTAATCTGAAATTTAAAAAAAACAATGTTTATTAAGGACCTGATATGTATTTAATATTAAGCACTTGCTCAAATATGGGGGTACAGTGGTCTTTAGAACACAGTTGTGGGTTCTCAGCTGTACTTTATATGGCATTATCATGACAGAGCTAACTCCATACAATTCTGAGTCCTGAAAAAGAAATGGTGGAAACACCAAGACTCTTTTCTATTTTAAACATCCACATTAGCTTGCCTCTGAAACGTCAGTGGGTCCTGGAAAGGGACAGTTGTTTCCAGTCAGAAAACAAACAAACAAACAAAAAACCACCTTTAAGGTTTGGAACATTTGGACAACACAGACTATAACAGATATCTCCTACTATGTGTGTTACTTGCAACAAAGCAAAGTGAATTTACAAACTTGTGGAAGAGGTAAAACTCTGAGAAGTTTCTGGTAAGCAAGGAAAGGCAAATGGAAGTTAACTGGACAGTATTAATTCTTTACTAAATTGAAACATGTGGGCAGCACCCATAGCTCAGTGGGTAGGATGTCAGCCACATACACTGAGGCTGTTAGGTTCGAACCCAGTCAGGGCCAGCTAAACAACAATGACAATTGCAACAAAAAATACCTGTGCCTTGCGGCAGGTGCCTGTAGTCCCAAGACACTTGGGAGGCTGAGGCAAGAGAATCGCTTAAGCCCAAGAGTTGGAGGTTGCTGTGAGCTGTGACACCATGGCATTCTACCAAGGGCAACATAGTGAGGCTATCTGAAAAAAATAAATAAATAAATTGAAAAGTGTGAAATATTATAGTTTGTATGCTATTGGATCAGTATATTAAATGTGTTTTTGTCTTATTTTGGAAAGTATAAAAAATATAAATGCTTTTAAAGACTCAGTTTCAATCATTATTCCATAAACTTATTTTCCTCACAAACTTTCAAATATCTTAATGTGGGCTACTCCTCCAGCTGAGAAAGGCAACTGTCTCTTCCTTGGTATAGGCTGAGCTTCCCAGGTGGTATAGACTCTCCTGCTCTTACCACCACGGAGATCTAATAGTTTTGTTCAGAAGATAGATGGTTGGCCTTAGGTGGGACCTGCTTCCTAAGGAGGTAAGTACAGAGATGGAAGTTTTTCTGTCCAAGCCTCTGGACTATGATGTTCATCACCACCAGGATGCCTTGCTGGGAGCCCGGGCTAGACCTAACCAGTAACTAGCTAGTCATCTCTGTTAGTACAGAGGTGAATTGATGGCAACTGAGTCATTTTCTCAGAAGAATGTGCAGGCATGGCCGTCTTGGAGAAAGAAAGCCCTTGGGACCCCTGGCAAGAATCCTGTTGAAACAGTGTTCAGAGGAGAATGGTCCCCTCTGTGCAGCTCCACAGTGAGTCACACACCACAGAACTTCTGTTTAAACACTGCTTGTCTTTTTATATAAGTGGAATGGGAAAGAACCCCTGGTAAAAAGAGCAAAGTGGCTAAGAATTCTGCACTATTAAGATGGGGTTATGTTTAGATATTCTATGCATACAGTAATGCTTTGGAAGTTCTGTGTAATTGGTGATGACAAGAACAGACAGAAGAGAATATCTTGCACCATCACTCACGCACCAGCCCTTCCCCTTCTTGAGTAGATCACTTGCTGGGGCAGCCAAGAAGAAAAATGTGTGACAAATTGCTGGTAAAACTCACTGAACACCAGGAATTCATTATTGGACAACCATGATTGCCTTGGGGGGAATCCCATTACAGAACAGCTAACATTTTTCTGGCAATATGCAGTTTGGATGGAGAGATCAAGGCCAAAAAATTTCATCTGAAAGACTATCAGTTTCTGGGGTTGGCGCATTCGAGTCTGCTTGCCCAAACATACTGCTGTGATAGCTGATGACAAGGAATGAGATACTCAACACAGATGGAAATGTATCAGTTCACAGAGGGTTCATAAGCATGATGTTGTTTGTGAAAAAAAAAAAAGAGTCTACCATTTTATGAAACTTGGTAAAAAATATACCAAGTCACATTTTTTAGTCAAAATCATCCAATAACTCTTTTCAGAGTTTTTTTAATTGCTCAATCATATTCATTTTCTGAAAAGTCTATATTCTGTATTCTTTTTCAAATGTTTAGAATTCTAATTGCTGCTTTTTCTTCAAAAAAATAAATTTCTTTTCTCTAGAGCAATACAAACTTTAATAACTCTTCTCCCTAAGACAGTTGCAAAGACTTGTTGCCATGATTCATATGCGAAGATGAGAAATCGAAGTTGAATTTACCTACTTTTTTCTTAATCCAAGTCTGGTCTAAACAACTGATACTGTATTACTATTATCAACAAAAAGAAGCTGTTGGCTATGTAGAAAGTTAACATTTAGGACAGAATTAGGTCTTGAGAAACCCTGTTTCTTTTAAAAGAGCCAGTTCTTGCTGGGTGTGGTGGCTCACACCTGTAATCCTAGCACTCTGGAAGGCTGAGTCAGGCAGAGCCTCTAAACTTAAGAGTTAGAGTCCTGCCTATGTAAAGCAAGATCCTACTGAAAATAGAAAAACTAGCCGGGCATTGTGGTGGGCACCTGTAGTCATAGCTACTTGGGAAGCTGGGGCAAGAGGATCTCTTGAAACCAAGAATTTGAGGTTGCTGTGAGCTGTGACACCATAACACTCTAGACGGGGCAACAACGTAAGACTCTGTCTCAAATAAAATAAAATAAAATAAAATAAGATAGATGGTTTTCCTATCCAAAATATTTCCTGAGCTTAATTTCTATGTAGACAAGTCCCTGTGTTGTCAGATCACAGCAGAGCCGAGCATCAGTGTGCTGTGTTTAGTTGCAGGGCTTGATTGAAACAGCAAGGTGCTTCTTATGCAGTCCCGAGGAAGTGGAAATTAAAATGCTAACAAAACCCAGTTCTAAGCAGCCCACAGAAACTACATATATATTAAGCCTACTTGGCAAGTCTATAAATTACTCCATTAGAATAAGTTAACCACTTTTGGAATTTGATGAACCCTTTTAGATAAAAGAGTTGTCATTAAATTTTCTGAAAAATTAAATCTGGACAAAACTAATATTTTGATTTTAGAGCCAGGTGAAGATCCTTTACTGACTGTTTTACACACATCGTTTTGTTCCTCCCCAACACACTCCAATGAACCAGCAAGGTAAAGAAGTGTAAGCTCTTAAAGTTTATGTAATATGTTCCAAACCACACAGCAAATACCTGACAAAGACAAGGTTCCCAAAGGTTGTCCTCAGAATTGTTATCTTATTGAAATTAACCTTCTGTTGAATACTGTATGCTTAGTGTGATAGTTTCCATACCATATACTATTCCCCCCAAAGCCATATGGCATGGGGTTCATTGACATTACATAACACGGTCAAAGTCTTGCGGCCAGTTAAGTGGTGAAGCTATCATTTAAAATAGAGTCTTTGATTTTCAAACCTTTACTTGTTTTTGTACTACAATTGTCTTATTGTTGGTTGTCTAGCTCCCAACAGATAAATACTTCAGAAAAACTTGAAATATCTTAGAAAAGAGGGTAATTTTGCCAAGGCTAGAGGTGCCTGTTCAGGCTAGCTCTAAAAATAGGCATATACTTAACATCATGGACCATCACATGCTGTGTTTGAATATTAGCAGTCTATTCTATACCTATATGAGCTTAGTAGGCAAGTCACCTACCTTCAAAGCTTCAATTTCCAATTTTGTATAATGAAGGTAGCAATATGAATCAACTTCATAAGATTGTTTTTAGGATTAAATAAGGTAAGGTACACAAAGCTCTGTACCCCAGGAGAGAGAACAGACTGGAGTGTTCAAGAGCATAGATGCTGGAGCTGTGTTCAAATTCAGAATTCAGATTCTGGGTCTGTCACTGATCAGCTTAGTGAGTTTGGACATCTTTGCTTTTTTCATTTGTGCCACTGGTTCTCCACTGGTAAAACAGAGTAGTGCTAGTACCTGCTTTAAGAGTCAGTATGTATAAAGTGCTTAGGGAAGAGTTGGCACATTGCACACACTATGTAACAGCTTGTTAAATTAAAAAGAAATTCTCTTTTTTTTGAGCATAGTAGATGCTGAATTTTACCCTGAAATCATTTGTATGATTCTTTCCCCTTGAATTTAGATTTTTGATCTTTGCAGAAAATCCCCACACTGCCAATAGGGAAGTATGTAAAACCAAATCAGCAGTTCCAGAATAATGAGTCTAGCTAGTAAGTTCACTGCAGTTGCAGGGGTGGGGAGGGGAGGGAGAAAGGTGTTAAGAATGTCTTTCAGAGGGTGGTGCCTGTGGTTTAGTGAGTAGGGCACCGGTCCCATATACGAAGGGTGGTGAGTTCAAACCCAGCCCTGGCCAAACTGAAAAAAAAAAAATAGCCAGGCATTGTGGTGGGCATGTGTAGTCCCAGTACTCTGGAGACTGAGGTAAGAGGATTACCTAAGCCCAGGAATGGAGGTTGCTGTGAGCTGTGATGCCACAGCACTCTACCAAGGGTGACAAGGTGAGACTCTGTCTCTAAAAAAAAAAAGAGTGTCTTCCAGATTCAGGGGTTACACACTAGGAGTGACACTGGGCACTGTTCTGGAGATGGGAAGAGAGGAGTTATGCAAATAGGAAAAGAAAGACGAAAGAGAACTAATTTTTGTTAGTATCTCCCAGGCATCAAGCATTGTGCTAGGTATTGTGTATATCTGGAACCTAGTTTCATTCTCAGAACCACCCTTTGGCTTTACCTCCTTTGTTTTACAGATTTGCCAAAATCTTTGAAAGTCTGTGTGCGGGCATATGTGCAAGTAAATCAGGGTGCCAAATAAAAGTTGTTGCATAAATGTGGTAAGAACTCTTCTCCTGCCCCTTCCCTTGCCAAATTCGGCATTTTCATATGAATACTTATATTGTATGTTAGAGTAGTCACCACTGTCAACAGAAAGTGACCTTTCCCTATTCTTGGCAGCCCTTTTCTATCTCCATAGACAAAGAACCATTTGAGACGTCTTCAAAAAGTTTTGTAATAACTCGGAAATCTGTAACGGTTAGAAAGCTCTGTCCAGATATATCATGGGAGTTGCTCTGGTTCTCTAATAATGTTAGGCACAGACATACTATCCCAGAGCTAAAATTCAAATTCACAGTGTAATGATACTGTACATTAATCTAGTAATGCTGCCTATATCAATTTCAACATTAATATAATGTAACTATTTCCAGTTGGAAATGAACCAAGGTATATACATGCTTCTATTCCAATTTTCTGAACAATGCATGCCATCTGTATTGCCTCAAACTTTTTTTTTTTTTTTTGAGACAGAGCCTCAAGCTATCCCCCTGGGTAGAGTGCCATGGCATCACAGCTCATAGCAACCTCCAACTCCTGGGCTCAAGTGAGTCTCCTGCCTCCACCTCCCAAGTAGCTGGGACCACAGGC
>CAUYQV010174175.1:0-17396 GCA_963574575.1 Galagoides demidoff | reverse complement strand
AACTATAACTGAGAAAATGACATGAAGGCTGTGTTGATCAGTTTGATGGAAGTATTTCGGATTGCATGTGAAAACCCCACACTGTACCCCAGAAGTGCATTAATGTACATAGTTACCATTCAATAAAAAAAAAAAAAGAATCTGGATTTGACCCACTGACCTTCCTTGTCCAAGTTCCCACTAGGAACAGAAACTCACAGGTGTCTAGAGGATTGATCAGAGCCTATGAGAAGTCTCCATGTGCTGTAAGGCACAGACTGTTATAGATGATGTCTCCCATTTAGGAAGACTCCTATTCAGGAATGAAGGTCTTATTTCCTCTATTTTCCAAGATGCTGGGAAGATGTCCCTTAACTATTTCTTTGTGGGGTTCGCCTTACTAAAGGATGTGTCCTGTGGGATGTGACGATCACATCTCCTGCCAGGAACACCATGTATTAAATGATCAAGTTGAAAATGGAAAGGGCTGGCCTTCTTGCTCTAACTTGGGACGACTCTACCAGGCCTTCCCAGTCCACACTTCCAGGTGGATTTTCACGTTTTTGCTGAGACGTCATCACATCTTAACCTCTGTTTCGTCCTACTTTTCCTTCCCTGTTCCCAGATCCTGATCCCAAAAGCCCTCCTTCAAAAACAGCTTCCCTCGGACCTTCACTTGCTACATCTAGTAAAATCTGGGTGGTTACCAAATGAAATAGTTTATAGTCATAGGCTGGTGAGGGCCTAGAAAAAAAAAATCAAAAACCTTGGTTGCTTAAAAAAAAGAAAAAAAAAGAGCTCATTTTATTAGTACCAAACTATATAGTTACGAACCTCTTGTGGCTATCAATGGTTTTGATCAATTATACGCCCATGTAGCAAAGTGAACTCTTCTTGTGCCTTCCTGAATGCATTCGGTCTGAGCACATCTCGCTTCGGATGCCAGATTTCCAACTCTGATTTCAGTTCACGGTTTGGATTTCAGCCATTTTGTGAAAGATAACGTGCTCTCACAGAGCTAAGTAGATGCGAACATTCCTCGGAGTTTTGACACACGGTCAGAAACTTTATGAGAATTTGCGGATTCATATATTCATTTCCAGAGTCCTAGGGTTTTGTGCCTTCTCTGCATGCCTGGCTCGTTTTTCAGCCCAATCAGTTCTTGAAACTGAACCGCACTGATAATGCAGACGTTTAATAATTCAGATATGTGCTGAGGTTTGCATTCCACGGGCAACTGCAGAAACTTAAAAACCTGATTGATTTTTATCAAATGCCACCAATCTTTTTTTGAATTAGGACTTCCTATTCACTCAAGAGAAGCTCTTTAAACCCTGTGGGGGTTTGGAGGGAGCTGGGGGAAGATCAGAAAAGGGAATAGACTATGCACCCAGCTGCCTTCTGTGTGCTCACGGATCTGTTTACATCTGGGTGCCTGGACACATCAGCAATGCAACTTTTCTCCCTGGCTACTTTTAGTTCAGGCTGGGCCCCAGTAAGAAAGTTCTATCTTGGGAGCCTTTGGGAAAATAGCAAGGTGGTTCCTCTGTGTCCTTTCATGACCAAAAGTTATTGATGTGAGGAAGTAGTTCAGCAAGCCCCTTCAGTGGGTTTGCACAAATTCTTTTAACATCTACATCTAATGACGTAATGGAAGTCGGGATGCCTCTCCTTTTCTTGATGTGGGTAAGGAATTGAGATCTTTTCCCTGTTTCCTTTTTTGGAGGTTTTTTTTTTTTGGCCAGGGCTAGGTTTGAACCTACCACCTCCAGCATTTGGGGCCGGCACCCTATTCCTTTGAGCCACAGGCACCACCCCGTCCCCATTTTCTTATGATCCTTCTGAGACAAGGGAACTGGCTTTTCCACTTAGGATCAAACTTCTTTTACTGGAAGAAACATGGGGGTTAAGTCATTACGTGATTTTGGCATCACATGAGATGACACAGCCTCTGGTTAAAAAGACCCTAAGAACAGATTCCTACATTCTCCCTAGATCTCATAGCCCAGATGCATGAGCCCCGTGGTGTTAGGATAAAAGCCTGTGGCCCTGTAAGTGCGTGGGCAGACATGGCGCAGAGAGGGATGGAGGGCCCGACAGGGAGGCTAGAGATGTAGTCCAGGTTCTGTGAGAGCCTGAGTCAGAACTCACGTTGCCTGGGCCCCTGTGCCTTCTCAATCAGGTTAGGCCATCTCCTGCACAATGCCTTCGCAATTGATTTAGCCGGCGCCAGGGGATTCGGGCTGTGAGAATATTAAACCCTGCGCTCTGGTTTGCCTCATCCACATGCATCTTGCTGTCAGGATGCTCGCAGGGGTACTTTTCCTCTTCCCTTCAAAAATGCTGGTACTCTCCCCTGGACTTTTCCATTGAAAAGCCTACTGCTTGAAATTTTTAAAGTAACTTTTCCAGCCTTGGCAACTTTGTCATTTTCAGCTCTGATTAGCCAGTGGACGGGCAACGCCTTGGGCTTCTCCCTCGCATCCTGCCAGGTTTAGCACCTCACATGTTCCTACATGGAATAAGGCAGCGGCCCCAGGCTGATCTCTCTCCCACTTCAACTGCAGACTCCTCCCTGCGCTCAGGTCAGAGGGGCCTGCCTCGATTCCTTCATGAAACTCTGCATGAGAATCTAGACCGGCTCCCTGGTGGCAGCCCCAGGTGATCAGGGACATGAACTTTCTTTTTCACTGCCGTTTCCCTGGCTGCTCAGGGTGGTGCTGGCACAGGGCTGATTCTCAGTTGCCCTTGCCTGGATCAAGGAATGCTGCCTTGGGTCCAACCAGCATGACGCTGGCAGGCAGAGTGCTGGGCTCTGAGCAGGCACTAGCACAGAGTGCCTGCCTTCCAGGAGATCAGGATGCAGGGACAGTGGAGGGACTGATGTTTAACCACGTCTTTGCAATACAGCATGGCAGGGTCTTTGGGCTGAGGGGCATCTGGGGCAGGGCAGGGGATCAGCAAAAGGGATCCAGAGATGACGTCTACTCAGAGTCCTGAGGACAATAAATTTACCATCATTTACCATCCCATCTATAACAACCCCCCAACTCACCAGGGGCCATTAGCCATCTGCTCCCCTTCCTGTCCTTATCTTTTTCATCTAAGTTCTCCTTACTCCCCAGCCAGCCAGGCCTTCTGTTCCAGGGAAACTAATCTGCTTTCCATAACCCCCAAGGACTTGCTGGACGCTGTCTGGACGCTGTCGTCCATGCCAGCCTATCTCTATGAGTATATGTTCATCACATCCCAAAAGGTCTTGCTCAGACCCATGGCGGCTAGGTGGCCTCCCCTAATAAATTTTCTTCCCATCCCTTCATTTCCCTCCTACTCAGAACTTGTGATTTGAGTTCATGCAGTGTGATTTCAAAGACACAGATAAATCACTGCAGCTCCGAACCCGAGTTGGATGTCCATAGGTAAAAATAATACAAATAACGGTATTAGGATTCTCCTCATGTGCTTTTATAAAGACAGGAAATGAAGAGCACAGGGCATTGCACGTTAATGTGGAAATCAACACAGGAGGAGGTGGCCATCTCCTTTTCCCAAGGACTCTTAGCCTCCCCATTGTCACTGTGACATGTCACAACTATGTCAAGACGTAGTTCTTTATGTAAATTTAGCACTGTTTATAGATATAAAAATTGGGGGAAGAGTTATATGAAAGGACGCTATCTTAAAATGGGCTTTATAGAAATTGCCAAATTTTTATATTTGACTCCCAGCTGACTTATAATCTTTTTAGGAATCTATCCATCTTTCTATTCCAATACAGTACTTAAGGAAACACAGTGATGACATGGTAGAAGCTCCATAGTTGACCCCCTCACTACATTGACCATCTCCTTAAGTTAACCTATTATTCCTACAGTGGGCATGCACCCAGTGCATGTATGTTATCAGTACAGCAGGCCTAGTTCCTTACGTTGACCATCTCTGTATGTTAGTTTGTTATAGTCCCTTGGGTGGTCAACTTACAGAGGTTCTACTTTACTGTAATAACTTTATAACTGTGAATAATGCTTTCCAGTTCACATCTGAAGTAAACATCACCTCCTCTGAGATACTTTCTTGAATCCCTGAAGAGTTTCTATCACCTTTCTGTGTATGTATCTCTAGCCTAACAGCTTCAGAAAAGTATCATAGTTTATGCTTCATGCCTGACTCCTTAGTGGACAGAATTCTTCAAGGGTGGGAAGCTTGGCCCCTTCATTTGCCTGTTTCTATGATACGGCCAATGGCAGAGCTCAATACACTGTAAAAATACCTAATAAATAATAAAAAGGTAAATACAGGGGTAAGTGAATGGTGTTTCTGTATGACGTATTTGATAAAGGCATGTGATATTACTCTTGGGTTACAATAAAATAAAGTAAAAGAAGATACATCTTTTATTAACAATGGAAAAAATATTTTCAGGAGAAAATTTGCAGTCATAGATGCAATTATGTTTCTAAATTTTTATCTAAGAGTTCTTTAATCCCTGAAGTAGGTAATAAGGAGTGTTAGTCGTATTAATTTGGCCCAGCCCTGCTGCAGTGTTGTAAAATTGATTCCATGAAGTCCCACCTTTCCTTAAGAGTTAGGAAAGAAAAAGTGTTCCGAGACTAAAAAAGTGTAGAACAAATAGTTACCATGTAAATTATGGAGTATTAGGTGCTTCTCTGGGTATGTTCTCCTTCATGCTAAAATGTTAATCTCTGAGTTATGCACTGTAATAATAGATCCAACTGGAAAAAAAAAGTGTTTCTGGCACTAATGCATAAAATATGTGCATGCAATTTGAGGACTTGAAAAATGGATCATTCTTTGGAGGAAAAAAGAATGGTATGAAAGTTACTGCCACTCAAGGAGAACAGAACGTGCCTAGCTACAAGGTTAGCTGATTTTAAATACTGATTGCCAAACTGTTCAATAAAATATGAATACTTATTATGGCAATCCATATCACATGTTACATATCCTATTTCAGGGGTGACGTGTACCTTCTTAAAGAAATATACACTAACTAGGTAATGTCAAACATTATAAAGCAAGCAGAAATTGAGGCTGAAGTGCTTATTTCCTATTGGCTGCCAAACTGGACTTTAACCTCTAGGAAAAGACTAAAACTATAAACAACCCTCGGTATCCATGGTAACATGCATAAGAAGGTAATTATTTTTTTCTTTACATTTTTAAATTTCAGAGTTTAATAGCATATTATATGCATTGCCTCAGGCCCATAATTCCCCCAGTTGGTCATTAAGTATTAGGAAATGCCCTCTCTACCAATCATTATTCCTTAAATAAAATGCCACTTACAGGCCTCATGAACAAAAGCCTTATAGTGTGTCAGTGGAAGGCATACCTTAAGTATTGTAGAGATTTGGCATGGAAAGTACCTACCACCAGAGCACCTGGTTCAGAAACCCAGCTTGTGTCCAGAGAGCCATGTACACAAGGTAGGCTTTTGAGTTGTGATTAATTAAACTCAAGATATGGCTGTTCTTCAGATAAACACGCCAGGAGCAAGGCCCAACATCCACGTCCTCATGTGGACAAACCTGGCTGCAGTGAGAACTCTGCACGAGTGAAGATTTCTGGGCATATTCAATTTTTGTTAATTCCATTTTATGTTAGAGCATCACTCCCTGGTGTACTAATTTGGAAGGCTGGGTTTGTAATACTGAAGAAAGACTCACATTCACAACACATTGGATGATGGAGAAGGCACAAAGGGAGAACTTATTTATAAGATCTAGTTCCCGTTCTTTCTATAACCCAGAGTGATGACAGCCCTTTAATAGTCATCCAGAAAATGCAGTTGGAGTTGAAACCAAAACTCCTTTCGCCGGCTACAGTAGCTCCTTTCCTCGCCCTGATACACCTGGGTGGCTTACCCCAGACAGGTGTCGTCCTCACAGCTTTGGCTCTCCTGCAGAGACACAGCCTTGGTAAAGCCGTCCCCGGATGACTTGTGCAAACAAAAGGAAAAATATGTGCTGAAAACTAGAGCTAATCTCGGAAGTTCTAAGTTTAGACCAGATTTTTCTTCCAAGGGTTTATTTGTAAATCAGTTTCTGGAAGCCAGAGCAAATATTTTCCCATAGAAACATTGCAATAAACATGGCTTTGCAGATTTAACCCCTACTGAAAGGAAAATAGTACACATTAGCAAAAATATATTTATCGGCTGCATCCTTCACACCTTGGAAGCTATTTTATGGACTGAATCTTTTTCTTTCTTTCTTTTTTTTTTTTTTTTGGTAGGCAAGTCTGAGAACTAGACCGCCATGTGCAATGGCTTCTCTGGGAAACTTCCCATTCATCTGCTCTCAAAACTTGACAGAAAAGAGAGAATTCCCTCCAACAGTCCTGATGATGCCACCCAGAAGTTAAAAGGGGCCTCCATTTTCTTTTTTTGCATAAGGACATTTATAAATTTGGCTTTTGTATTTGGGGAACTGCCTGCACTTAATTTAGAAAGTAGTACTACTAACTGCCTTAGGCTAAAGGTGAACTCGACACAGTTTAGACCAGGAAGTTGAGTAAGAAAACATAGGCAGTAATGCAAAATACAGAACTCAGATTAAGAACTTCATAGCAGTGCTATGAGCAAGACCCATGTTCCAGTCCCAAACAAGGCAATGTAAACATTTCTTTACTAGAAATAGGAAAGACATTCAAGGGCTGTGAAGCAATGGATTGTGATGCTGATCGTAGAAACTTTCTCTGAGCCACATTCTATTAATAGCTACTTGTTCACCATCACCACCACAAAAAATAAAACAAAACAAAAACAAGCTGCAAGCAACAGCTCTCCCTCCAGGCAGTTCTTCTTCTTTTGCCGCCAAATGGCAAGAGAGATAGAGAGTATTTGTAGCCAGAACGAGGGGTGAGGTGGGATAGGGAGCCCAGCTGGGAAAGCAGGAGATGGGAGTCAGGACCCATGAGACTAAACAGGAATGGGTTTAGGAGGTGGTCAGGGGCAGGCGTCTTGTGAAAAAGACAAGAGGCCATAAGCTGTGATTCCCAGAGAAAAGAATTAAAGAAGAGGGTCAGGAGGAAGGAAGAGAAATGATGTGAGTTGCATGAAATGACACTTGGAATCTTCCAGAAAAAAATAAATGAACTAAACCACTGGAAAGTGAAATACATGTGATGAGGTCACATGTCTTGTGGTAGCCGGGAAGGAGCAGAAGACAAGTTCCAAAGCAGGAAGAGCCATGGTGGGGCTGACCCGGGACTCTCCTAGATTGCTAATACTGGGAGTTCAAGGCACAGGGAAGGTGGCTGTGCTCTCCAAGCTACTCAAGGAGTCACTTGACTCCCTGTTCCACGTGTCTTCTGGTTTGGGTACCTCTGGAGACCTTGGGTTGACATCCCCAACCCAACTTCTGACCGTGAGGAGCAGCCTTGGCTGGGTTGAGGTCTAACCCTCCTTTGACTCTGGGGAAGTGGAGAGAAATTCAAACCCTAGGTCCCTGTCGTCACGTGTTCTATCATGTGGGACAATTTGTTCCCCTTGCCACCTTTAGAGCAAAATGGCAGAAGGGAGAGATTTTTCAAAGCTGTTTGGAAAGTGCTTCTCGGTCTAGTTCCGACAAGACCCCTTGTTATAATTTGTTACCTCCACTGCACCAGAACACCAACGTGGCAGTATAGAGAGACACTGTTGGAATAGAAAAGAAGACTTCTAGTTCGATGGTTGTGATAGATTGAAAGAGTCAAGTTATATCAATAGTAGGATTTTTCCCATTCTTCTAGACCCAGGGTTTTAAGCATCTGCTGGAGGACTAGCTTCTGTCTCATTTTCTCAACACATAGAGACTTCGTTATTTGAAATATGCTTATTTCAGGGGAAAAAAAACTACTCAATAGCCACTTAGTTCAAATAACCCCTTCTTGGATGAATTAAGTGAAGAATAGAAAAGGCCATTTTAAGGAAAGAAGCATTCCAATCTAATGAGATTGTTGGACGTTTGACTTTCTGGGAAACCCTAGCCCCTGGGACGCCTGCCACCATTGTAGCTGTGCCCTTGTGATGCAGTGACTTCTCAGCTCATGATGTTTGGAAAGTGTGATTTGGACAACATGGATCGTAGAAATATATCAGTCTCCAGAATGTTCAGCCCAGAAAGTTCATACTCAGGGGGGCACTGCTGCGTTTGCTGTCCCTATAAGAAGGGCTATCTTTCTGCATTGGTTGGTTTATGCTTGAGCTAATTCCAAAACAGGATTTGAGTTGGGTTAAAAGGATTGTGTATGTCACTTACTTCCTAAACTTTATTGTGTTTGTTGATGTATGTTATTGGGTCATTTTTTTAAACCTCAGTAATTTGGGTACTCTGAGCAGAAGGTCATTCTGAATCAGTGAATGTCTAGATGATGAAACAATTTTGAGTACACACAAAGTTTGATATTTTTAAATAGTTCCATTTGACCTTTGTAAGACTCCCCTAAGCAACAGTTATGGAGGGAGCTACTTCCACAAAACTATAGGCCTGGTTTGTCTTGGTTTATCTATCAGTCATTCCTATCCCACATCTGCTCTTAAATTGGGTTGGGAAACATTCTTACTGCTTCTGAGAATTGCATACCATCTTAAAATGGGAATCTAGACCAAGCATTGGCAAACTTTACTGTAAAGAGCCAATAGTAAATAGTTCAAGCTTTGTAGACCATCTGGTCTCTGTCACAACTCTGACAGGGTAACAGAAAGCAGCTGTAGATAATATAGAAATGAGTGAGTGTGGCCATGTCCAATAAAACTTTATTTACAAAAACAGGATACAGGTTGGATTGGCCATCAGGCTATAGTTTGCCATCTTCTGATGTAGTCCATCTGCCTCACTTTAAAGATAAGGAAAAAGAAGCCTGGGAAGACTGGGAATTTCCCTAAGTCACTAGACAGTTGGTAGCAAAGCCAGATGTCAAACCCAGAAATTGAATTTAGATGCCAGCTTAGACTCTGTCTCATTCTGTAAAGCTTCTTCTGCTCTGTAGATGATCTAAGTCTGAGTCAGAAAGTAGTATTGGAGGAACTTATATTCAATTACTTAATAAAAAGCACTTTAAAGATGAAAAAATCTTATAGGAAATTGCCACTACTTTAAATTCATCTTGATGCCATGGTTAGATTTCAAGATGGTGACAAAGAGATAAACTATTGAAAGACTGTCATTACGTCCTAGAGTCTTGTTCTGACAAAGTTTTTCACTAGAAATAATCGGAATAAAGCTAGCAAAGTAGGGTTTCCAAATTTCCAAGCAGCCATTACTAGCCTCCAATCAGAAGTTCTTTCTTTCTTTCTTTTTTTTTTTATTTATGTAAGCATGGCTTTTTATTTTTTTCAAGGTAGAAAAATGTTCTTTAAAAAATTTTTTTTATTAAATTTCAACTGTGTGTATTTATGGGGTACAGTGTGCTGAATTGATATACAATGTGGAATCTTTACATCAAACTGATTAACATAACCATCACCTCACTTACTTATTTGTTGCGGTAAGACTTTTATTTTTGGCAGTCCACTCATTTAATTTCTTTTTTTAAAATTTCTTGTAGCATAACTGTGTACATTACTGCAATCATGGGGTACAGTGTGCTGTTTTCATGCAATTCCTTTATTAGGTATATATCCAGAAGACCAAAAATCTAATTACAACAAAGATATTTGTATCAGAATGTTTATTATAGCCCAATTCATAATTGCTAGGTCATGGAAGAAACCCAAATGCCCATCGACCCACAAATGGATCAATAAATTGTGGTACATGTACACCATTGAATACTATGCAGCCCTAAAGAAGGATGGAGACTTTACCTCCTTCATGTTTATATGGATGGAATTGGAAAATGTTCTTCTTAGCAAAGTATCTCAAGAATGGAAGAAAAAGTATCCAATGTGGTAAGACATTTATACTTTACTCTTAATAGACTTGAAATATACCATTGCATTGTGCACAATAGGTGAGGTCTCACCAAATACATTCCTTCCTCCCACCCTCCCCTCTCTCTCTCCTTTTCCCTCCTTTTTTTTTGGACTATAGTTGTGTTTTATCATTCATATGAATGTGTAGGTGATTATATATTAATTTCATAATAGTATTGAAAGTTTTTGACCTGGGATTCAGCCATGGGTCCATGGCTTCCTGAAGTTCGTGCAGAAATTTCTGGGCACCTGCTTTTTATCCTCAGGACAGGATACATAGTTTTATTCAGAGCCCCAAAGGAATTTGTGATCCTCCCTCACTTCGAGAATTACAAGGTTCTAGATGGTGAAATATTTCTATTTCAGCTGGACTTCCTAAAGACAGAATGAAGAAGCTCTAACTAACAAAGTTCCCTTCTTCCCATGTGTCCTTGGGTCCTCGCTCTGCAGAGGGGAGTTAGCTGACCACCAAAAGCCATCAGAAGGGAAGGGAAAGTGGTCACGATTTTGTTGACACATACAGATACATGAGCATCACCTGTGGGATGAGTTCTTGGCAGAGGACCCCGAAGCAATGATGCTCCGAGTCAGCCAGCAGCACATTGCCATTGCAGGTTATCTGCTGGCTCAGAGCAGGAGCCCTGTCAGTGACCAGGTATATGGAAGGTCAAATTCAACTACCAGAAGCTGGAGTGTGGGCTGGACTCCTGGCAGGTGGCAGACTGAGCTGACTCAGCCACCCCTACTGCTATAGCCAGGGAGAAATGTTGGATGAAAAACAATGAGACGAACAAGGTAATGGTTGTTGTTTTAATACAAGTTGAAAGAAAGGAATGGAAGCTCCTACATACCAGAAGCAAAGAGTAAACTCAAATCAGAGGGGTCAGCATGAGCTGACACCACAGTGGCCCAGAGGATTGAATGCCAAGCCTTCAGTTCCCGTGCGCAGATAAAAAACATGGCCTTACTTAAGAGGAAGAATTAAAAGAGGTATCTCAGCCTAAAGCCAAACTCATAAAGGGCCACTGGCCTTTGCATCCAAAAGCCCAGTTAGGTATTAAGGGAGTTCTCAGGCTAGCCTAAGGCTCCAGGCAGGAATAAATATCTACAGTGAATAAAATTAAAATCCAACTTTGCATTCCACATACAGGACTGGGATCCAAATTTACAATATGCATGTGGACTGGGAATGGCTGGCTGAGGGGAAAATGGCCCAAAGAAGAGAATTCTTGGCGTCCGGTGGATGCTGCACAGAACCAAGGTGAATGCCTTGCAGCCCACGGCACGCAGACTCCAAAGAAAGCCACTCTCTGAAGAAGATGAGCGCCTCGAGATTTCAGACAGAAACACACGTGCTTACGTGTAGACATGTCACTGAATACCGTGGGGAAAATAAACAAAATCAGCAGCTGAGTGAACAAGTTACAGGAGACCATAGTATGAGCAATTTAAAAATAGGAAATAAAATGTAAAAATCATTAGGAAAGATTACATTAAAAAAAAAGAGATTTGAAAGGAGAACCAAATAGAAATTACAGAAATGAAAGCTATGGTCAGTGAAGTTAAAAACTTGGCCAGATGTGGTGGCTCACACCCGTAATCTTAGTACTAAGGAAGGCTAAGGCATGAGGATCACTTGAGGCCAGGAGGTGGAAACCAGCTTGGGCAAGAGTGAAACCCCTGTCTCTACAAAAACAGAGAAAAATTATCCAGGCATGGTGATATGGGCCTGTAGTCCCAGCTACTCAGAAGGCTGAGGCAGGAGGATTGTTTGAGCCCAGGAGTTTGAGCCAGCCTGGGAAATATAGCAAGATTTCCTTTTCTACAAAAATAAAATAATTAACCAAGCATGGTGCCTGTAGTCCCAGCTCCTCAGGAGGCTGAGGCAGGAGACTCTTTTGAGTCCAGGGGTTGGAGGTTGCAATGAGCTATGATGACATCACTGCGCTCTAGCTGGAGTAACAGAACAAAAACTGAATCCAAAAAAAGAAACAAAACCAAAATTCCATGCTCCTATAAAACAACCGTTCCAATGTAGCCGAGGAGAATTTTACTCACCTGGAACATAGTTCTAAAGGGCTGCAGCCCAGCCAGGGCTGGGAGCTGTTGGATCTGAATCACTCAGAATCCTGCACAGAGATTAAAGGCATGAATCCATTTTGACTAAGTCCATGGAAGCCAAGACAGAAAGACCAACTCCAAACCCATCTCTTAGCAGGCGAACGTTACTGTCAAACTTCGTCAGAATAACCTCAAGAGGTAGGTGGACCTGAGGCTGAAAATTCAGAGCTTCAGGAACTCCTGGTGGAAAAGCTTGGGGAGAAGGGGCTATGCCTAATTTACGGACTATTTCCTGCCCCCTGGAGAGTCTGGCCTGTCCTGAAGTTGGCTTCTACCTTGAAAGGAAGAGGGGCAGGCCACTTTTCCCTCCTAGTTTCTGATCAGGCCCATGATCTTCCAGCTAAAGAGAGCCTTGCTGTGCATTTATAAGCTGTCAGGGAAGTTTTTTCTAGAGCCTTCCATGAGCTAGGCCTTCTCCCAGGAGGTGGGGACGTATTGCAAGGCCTGAGGCAGGCCTCACTGGGAACCAGCAGAGAAGACGGCTTCTTCTCCTACATAGGAGACTTAACAAAGGATGAACAGTAGGATGCTAAATCTCAAGGTCAACTTCAACTGCCAACCCTTATGGAATCATCTTCCCAACAGTTGATCTCTAGTCCCTGACCTATTGCTGGCGAAATCTCTGAAAACTGGCTCTGTCCTACTCCACCGCTGCCTTACCCTTCCGGGCTCCCAACTCAGATAAATGGACCATGTTCTCCTGCCTACCTCTCCCAGACTGGGTACCCACCAACTGGTCTCAGCTTTGCAACAGCCTCCAGCCCTGGCTTGGCTTCAGCCTAAGGACCACATTTTCTTGGCCAAGCAGGATCTTTCCAGAAGGCAAACCCTCCCCGAACCTCCTGCTATTGTTACTTAGAACCAATTCCTTTTCTGAGAACCTTCCAACACCTTGGAGAGGTGGGAGAGCATTGGCGGAAATACACCTCCCATGGGGGGCTGAGAACAACTGGATTTGGAGGCTGGGGATGAATTTTCACAGGTCTGTTACTTGGAGAACCCCAGAGAGCTGCAGTTATTAGCATTTTGCAGAGATTTATGCAGCACGCACTAATGGCCAAAGAAAATATCACCATTAACAACCAGCATGGCATGGGAGCATCTCTGCAGACAGGGTTCCCATTGACTCCAGAGGGACCTGGCCACCAGGTGAGGTTAAAAATGCCCTCTGCCCCCTCTCTTTGTTCAACATGAATCACTTCCAAAGCTGAATCAGCAGGCTGAGCCAGTTCTGGGACAAAATGAGGACCTTTGTTATCTTAAATTACTTGTACCATCTAACTCCCTATAAAAAGCATAATGTCTCTTAATAAAATAACCTTGATTTCCATAAGTGTGTAGTACATCACCACAGTGATGATTTTATTAAGCCACTGGAAGGCACCCTCAGAGAGTGTTAAAAGGTTGACACAAAGGATGTCCACTTAGAAGAAGAAAGCTGAGTGTCCAGTTTTCTACCAGAACCTAAAATCTCGATATCTGAACAGACCTCCTTCTTAAGTGACATGTCAAGGCTAAAGTTCCAGTCAAGCTATGCTTTATTATCACTCCAAAGAAAACCCCAAAGAAATGTCTCTCGAAAGGCCACTTGTGGCGAAGCATAATGAGAGCAAAATATTTCCAGTTCAGTTTTTGCTGCTGCGTTGAAAGTCACAAACAGCAGATGACCTATTTCAGTTCTCTGCTCGCTACTTCCCGTAAAGCAGACCTTATCCATTTTGAATTTGGTTTGCAGTTTTGAATGTTGACACTAGCACCTTTTCTGAGGACTTTCAGCAACAGTGTGGTGTGGGGCTTTGACCACTCTGAAGCAGGGTGGGATGGAATAAGCACAAACCCCCTCTCTGCCGAGTGCCTTCTAGGACAGCAGAAGGGCAATGACAACTGCCTGGGCTTAAATCCCAGCTCTGCCATTTATTATCAGCTGTGTGACTTTGGACACATCACTTAATCTCTGTGTCCTCCTTTCCTCTTCTGTAAAATGGAGATAATAACAGATGATCTCATAGAATTGTTTTGAGGATGAATATATAATACCTGCAAAGTACTTATCTTCTAACAAGCTAATTATTAGCTCAGTGAACCTGCCTTCATTTCCAGAACAAGGATGCAACTTTATACACCAAAGTGATGAATCCTTCCTCAATTCCACGTACGAAGGAAAAGCATTCCAGCTATGCAGCTGCTGAGGAAGTTGTAGACCTTCCCAAGAATAGTAGGGCATTCTTACCTGAAAGAAGATTTTCATTAAATAAGAACAGGACATTGGTGAACCACAGTCATAGAGGATCAAGTGTGGACAACTTCGTCCAAAATGTAGGTTATTCTGACAAATGGGGGGAGGATTAGCACATTGCCCATAGAGTTATGAGAGAATTCAACAAAATAACCCATGTGAAAGTAACTGGTGCCGTGCTTGGCACAAGGCAAGTACTCCGTGTGTATTACCTGCCTGAAGCTCTCGCTGTGAACCTGTCCAAAGCTCATCCTGATCCACTGAGCAGTTCATTTTCACAGGTAAGGAATTAGGGCATCAGAGCAGTCAGAGGAGAGCTGTATAGAATGTGCTGGAGCCAGAGCTAGACTCAGGGGTACGGGGTGTCACGGCCAATGCTTCCATCAGCCCATCTCTCTGTTTCTGATATGGTGGAATTTTGAGAGCCTGAGTGTCCTCTTGACCTGTTCATGAGATTGATCAGCTCACCATGCCAGGATTTTTCCAGAGCACCCCCTCAGCTGGGGAGGTGACCCACACTTACCCAAGCCACCTCCAGTGCTTCAGTGATGCCACCCTGGGGGCTTGTTAATAGGGGATCACGGACACGGGAGAGCTTGTCAGCTCACGGCATCAAACTCCCACCCCTGAAAGTGCCTTAGGATTGAGGGGGGGAGGGAAATCAACTATTCTAGAAAATGTTTCTAATCACCTAATTAGTGGGCCAGCCATTCTTATCCACAGAACCCCATAAAACTTCCCGTAGTAGCCATTTTGTAACACTGTTGATTCAGGTTTTAACTAGAGTTTTGCTTTTTTATTTGTTCCTCTTTCTCACTTGGGGCTAATCTATGGAATTCATTAGCTCCTATTCATTATGGCAAATGACGGCAGTGACCTGTGACACAGTGTTTCTCATTTAAAGTTATAGAAAGAGCCCCGTGAGCCACGTGATGCACTAACCCTGCTTTCTTGTTTCTCTGACCAGATAAACAAAACCACGAGCCATAGAAGGTAGGGAGGTCCCTAAAACGTCAATATGTAATCTGCACTTGGACCTGGGATTTTCTAGGGAGAAAATGCTGATGAGTTTCAGGTTATGGTTCCATTTGCAGGTTGATCAATCTTGGGAGCAGCTAACTGGCCTTGTATTGTACTGTCCGATGTACAGAGGATTTTCTTATGTGTATGATTCCATCAAAATCCTGTGAAGTAGGCAGGACATTTTCCAGATAAGGAAACTGGGCCTAGGAGGGGTTAAGTGACTTGCCCAAGGTCACAGAGCTCAGCAGGTTTTCTGACTGTGATGCTACCTGGTCACCTGGCAGACAGTGAAAATGTGGCTGACCCTGAGTCCAAGCAGTCCCCGGGAGAGTTGCTGCGAGACTCCAGACTGATTATTAGAACACGGTAATTGAACAGCATGATGGTATTTAATTGCTTGGAAGGTATTCAACACACTATTTCCAAATACTAAAAGAGAATGCTGGAGACTGTCTTTCCAGATAATGATGCTACCTTAATTTGGGAGAGTGCTTTCGTGTTTACAAAGCATTTTCACCCTTTTTTTTATTTGACCCCGGGCCCAATCTGGGAGTGGAGTGAAAGGTTTCATTTTCATTAGTGCAATAACTTATTAGAAAGGAAAAGAGGTGATGTCAGAGCCATATGAAAGGGAGACAGGCAGGCCTTCCTTGGCCCACTTCCCAGCCTGCTTACCTGCAACCCACCTATGGGACAGGTGTGCCCAGTGGGGTCTCCTGCTGTGAGCAGGGTTCTCCCTGAGCATTAGGCACCGTGCATTTGGCTTTCTTGCTAAATCAGCTTTCTGACCTCAGAGGGATCCATGTTTTACTGCCTGCAAAGGTGTTTTACTGACTTGAGTTCCTGTCCACAGGGGCTCGTTTGAATGCACGCTCATGGGGGAGCCACTGCAGTCAGAGTGAGGGGCGGGAGAGGGCATTGCAAGCCTGGAGGGGGCTTAAGGAGGTACGAAGCATGGAACTCTCCCCTACCTGTGGATTTAAACCTCAGGTGGAAACCTAGCCATTTTTTTTTTCATTAAAAAAAAGTGTGAGCTGAGGAGATGCCCCGCCAGGTCTTGGGCTCTTCCTTGGGCAGATTGGGCTGCATTGGCGCTAAGGCCTCCACACGGGACTGTAAGAAAGAAGGGCGAAGTGATGAGGTGGGAGCCAGAGCAGACCCTGCCCAAGTATGAGAAGGGGACAGTCAACAGCCCATAACACAGTCTTCAGAGGAGTGCAGAAACTCTGTGTAACCTCTGTAGGAATGGGCATTTTTCTTGGGTCAGTGAGAGGCTTTCCGGCTATTCCCTCTGTTTCTGCACTGGCTCTTCTCCAGGCTGGCTGCCCATAGCAGCCACAGGCGTCCTTCTGAAACAGGTCATGTCACTTTGCTTTGCACTGATGGCTCTGATGGCCCTGGGCCCACTCAAAGAAACCCCAAGTCCCTTCTGGGCTCTGTAGCCTTCACCACCCCCTGTCCCCCGCTCCCTTACCCTCCTCCCCAGCCAGCCTCACTCCTCCTGAGGGCTTCTGCACCAGGGTACTCTACTAAGAACACTCTTCTGCCAGGAACCTCCAGCTCTCACGCCTGTTCTTATTTATTTATTTAGAGACAGTCTCACTCTGTTACCCTGGCTAGAATGCCATGGCATCATAGCTCACAACAGCCTCAAACTGTTGGGCTCAGGTGATCCCCTTGCCTCAGCCTCCCGAGTAGCTGGGACTACAGGTACCTGGCACAATGCCTGCTGGGTTTTTTTTTTTTTTTCCTACTTTTAGGAGAGAGGGGATCTTGCTTTTGCTCAGACTGGTCTCAAACTCCTGAACTTAAGCCATCCACCTACCTCGGCCTCCCAGAGTGCTAGGATTGCAGGCATGAGCCACCTGCCCGGCCCCACATCTGTTCTTAATGTAAACTGTCACCCAGCCATTCCAGTCTCCCACACTGGGGCCTGTTTCTCCCAGAGCACAGTTCGTTTTCCAACCCACCAATGTACTCATTTGTTTTTTTTTTTTTTTTTTGAGACGGAGCCTCAAGCTATCCCCCTGGGTAGAGTGCCATGGCATCACAGCTCATAGCAACCTCCAACTCCTGGGCTCAAGCGAGTCTCCTGCCTCCACCTCCCAAGTAGCTGGGACC
>CAUYQV010174173.1:0-13861 GCA_963574575.1 Galagoides demidoff | reverse complement strand
CTGTGGTCCCAGCTACTTGGGAGGTGGAGGCAGGAGACTCGCTTGAGCCCAGGAGTTGGAGGTTGCTATGAGCTGTGATGCCATGGCACTCTACCCAGGGGGATAGCTTGAGGCTCCGTCTCAAAAAAAAAAAAAAGAAAGGAATGAGAAAAGCCATATCCTTCAAAAGCTAATTCTAAGAAAATTTGTGTAGCTATATGCAGCACATTTTAAAGAAGAAATATTACTAGAGATAACGGAGAATATTCATTATTTTGAAAGTTACATGATGATATCAAAATTCTGAATTCATATACATTTATCATCATTGCCTTAAAATATATGAGACAATAATAATTAACAGAAAGAAAGGCTGAAAGAGACAAATCCATAATCTAAAAATTAAAAAAAGAAAGAAATTCCCTAAATGTTTTTTAAGCAATTCATTTCTAAAATGTACCAGAAAAAATTCATAAAAATTCAAAATCTTTAGAATAATAATAATAAATAGATATTAAAATTATATATTAGAATTAGAATAATAATAATAAAAATAGATATTAAAATTATATATTAAGTGTTTTTAGGTGCATACTTAGACTATTTATTTTCTTCTTCTGTAAAATAAATAACACTCTACTTTGTGTATTCACCAGATTGCTATAAGGATGGCATAAAATAACTCTTCTGAAACATGAAGGAAATTATTTGGTAAAACTCATTTCTTATCACAAGTGATGTTATTTGGCAGTCTAGGAAATCAGTTAAAGAGGATTTTACTTGTTATTCCAAAGATGGGCTAGTTTTGGCAAATATATAGATCACAATTAAAGTTTTGAGACACACCATGTTATGATCCATTACTTTACTTTCAAAAAACACAATCAGTAGCATCCTTTCTGATTCACCTATTCAAGTTTCATCTTGCTTGGCTTATCCATGTTTCTGGGAGGGTTTCATTTGTTTCCATCTCTGTGAATTTTATGTTTCTTGATTTTCATTAAAACCTTCATAATGACCCATGTATTCCATATTCTTCAGAAGTACAAAGAGAGTATGAGGTCTGACAATTAAATTTGAGAACATGCCACCATGTGCTTATGTTATGGCAACACAGTACAAACAGCTTGTTAAGGTTTCATAACCTTGGTATACAAGTGTCATAGCTTGTATGTTCAGGTCAACATGTGGTGGTGTCTGGCTGAGTGGTGTTTATTATTGTAGTTGCATGTTTTTGTGGGCTGTTGAAAGAATGTCAGAATTAGAATTAAATCAACAAAGAAACATTAAATTTTTTCTTAAACTGTCCAATAGTCGAAGTGAAATCAGAGACATATTAGTCCAAAGTTTACGGGGATAATGCTGTGAATAAAATAGCAGAGTACAAAAAATGTTTTCCTGAGGAAACAGAAAGCATCACTGACAAAAAGAGGTCATGGTGGCCAATTACAAACAGAACTGACAAAAACATTGTGAGAATTTGTCTATTTGTGTGTAAACATCATCATCTGACAGTGAAAAGCATAACAGACCAAGTAAACATAGATAGAGAAACAGGAAAATCTTTCCTAAAAATCTTGGCATGAGAAAGGTATGGCTCTTTCATCATAAAAAGGTACCAGCTCACATGGCACAATCTGTGAGGGAGTTTTTAGCCCATGAACAAATAACATTATTGGAATACTCTCCCTACTCACCTGATATGACCCCCAATGACTTTTTTCTTTACCTGAAAATAAAGGAAATACTGAAGGGAAGAAATTTTGATGGCATTCAGGACATGGAGGGTAATCGATGATAGCTCTGATGGCCATTTTAGAAAAACAGTTCCAAGATTGCTTTGAAGGGTGGATTGGGTGCTGGCATCAATGAATAGCTTCCCAATGAGAGTAGTTCCAAGGTGACCATAGTGATCAACATTCAGCAATGAGGTATGTAGCACTTTTTCTAGGATTAATTTTGAACTTAATTTCTAGACCTTATAAGTTAAACTCAAAGAAAACATAGGAAAAAATAATGAAGACCAAATCAACAGTTTATGAAAGAAAAACTGAAGCAATGCTAGACTGCAGGAAGTCAACAAAGTTGATATCTATTTAAATTCATGTGAAGACTGACCAAGAAATGCCTGGTGTGGTGGCTCATACCAATAATCCCATGACTTTGGCAGTCCAAGGTGAGAGGATTCTTCAAGGAGTAGGAGACCAGCCTGGATGACATAATGAGACCCTCTTTCTAAAAAAAAAAAAAAAATGAGGCTCAGCACCTATAGCTTAGCAGCTAGGGCACCAGCCACATATACTGGAGCTGGTGGGATCGAATCCAGCCCAGGCTTGCCAAGCAACAATGACAAATGCAACTAAAAATGCTTAGAGGCATTATGGTAGGTGCCTGTGGTCCCAGCTACTTGGAAGGTTGAGGCAAGAGAATCTCTTAAACCCAAGAGTTTGAGGTTGCTATGAGCTATGATACCATGGAGTGAGGGTGACATAGTGAGACACTGTCTCAAAAAAACAAAAAGAAAGACAGGAAGAAATTAAAAAATTAACTTGGGTGTAGTTGCCTATACCTATAGTACTAGCTACACGAGAGGCTGGACCAGGAGAATTGCTTGAGCCGAGGAGTTTGAGGCTGCACTGAAGTATGACGATGCCACTGTGCTCTAACCTGGGTAACAGAGTGAGATCCTGTCTCTTAAGAAAACAATTTAAAAATTAAAGAAATGACTGAAGGGTGGTGCCTATGGCTCAAAGGAGTAGGGCCCCAGCCCCATATGCCGGAGGTGACAAGTTCAAACCCAGCCCTGGTCAAAAAAACCACAAAAAAAAAAAACAAAAAAATGACATCAATAAAAAGATAACACAACACAAATTTATCAGTACCAACATAAAACAGTATTACCCCTACAAATTCTATAGATAATAAAAATATAATTAAGGTTATTATAAATAATTATATAAAATTAGAAAATTAACATATTTCTAGAACACAGTCTCTCATAAACATAAATGCAAAATTATTTTTACATTTTTTAATCAAATCCAGTGATTATTATGTTTAATATATGTATAATTTATATATAAAATATGTAATAAATATATTTCTGTAATGTATACATGCCTTATACCAATACATCTATTACATAAAATTATAATATAAAATATATATGTCTATAGATTCATGTATATACAAGTGTCTGTAGTCTGTGTGCGTGCCTCTATGTGTATGTCACATATAAAATATATCACCCTATAATCACTGAGATTTATTCAAGAATTATAAATTTGGTCGAGTAGTGAAATTTATATGTATTTTTAAGGTCATTTCCCAATATCCGCTAAATAGCAGAAGAAAATCATATGATCATCTAAGTGGTTACAGAAAAATCATTTAGTATAATTCAGTAGCCATCATGATAAAATTTCTTAGGAAAAAAGGAATGTAAATAAATTTTTCTAACATAGTTAAGTGTATATATAATAAAAAATAATAATAAACATGACATTTAGCCATGAAATATTGAATGTTTCTTCAGAGATAGATCAGAATAGTGTGAAGATGTACACTATATTCTACACTGTACTAGACTTTGTAATTAGATTAAGTAGACAAGAAGAAACAAGATTTATAAGTATTAGATAGTAAACAATAAAGCTGCTTCACAAATGATGTTCACAGTGTCATGATTTTCATGCAATAAAACCCACAAAAGTATCTACCTATAAACCATTAAATTTGAAAATCAAATTTAGAAAGTTTGTTGGATCTAAAATCAATTTATAGAAATTAATTGTTATTCTGAACACAGTAGCAAAAAAAATGAAAGTTCAAAGGCTTTTTATAACAACATTAGAAAATCGAATACTTAGGAATAAATTTAACCAAATAAATGAAAAACTGGTACCTCAAAAATCTTAGAACATTTCCAGAGACATTTAAAAATAAATAGAAGGAAAATATGTCTTAGTTCCAATTCTCCATAAACTAATCAAATGATGCAATAAAAATCTGGAACGAGTCATTGATGGAATTTTATAAGCTTATACTAAAACTTATATGAGGATGCAAAAGATTTAGAATAATCAGTAAAATCTGAAAGAACAATGTGGTAGAATTATACTGCCACACGTCGAAACACACAAAGCCACAGTAATTAATCATATTCTTGCATAAGTGATGAAGAACAATAACAAAATATAGATTCTACAAATTGTCCACACATGTGTGAATACATAATTTATGACAAAACTGACATTTTTAAGTAGTGCAAATTGTAATTTTTGCATATTTTTTCAATAAATAACATTGGGTCATTTGAATATTCATATGAAAACTCCATATTTCACACTGAATCTAAAAGTAAATATTAGATGGATTGATGATGTAAATACTAAGGATGAAAAATAAAGTGTCCGGTTGATATCAGAGAAGCATGATGGTAATCATAGAAGAATGACCCTGGGAAGGCAGAAATCTATTGAATAAGACATCAAAGCACTATCCATTAACAAAAATGGTGATAAACTTGAATACATTAAAATCAAAATCTTCTATGTATTAAAACAAAACTTTAGAGAATTTATAGATGACTACGGAGTTGAAGAAGATATTTGCAGTGTATTTAAATGATAAGCTTTGTACTCAAAATATATGAAATCCATAAACATTAATAAGAAAAACACAGGCAAATAGAAATATGAAAAAAAGTGTTTTGGTTTTTTTTTTTCAAACAGTCTCAAGCTGTTGCCCTGGGTAGAGTGCCGTAGCCTCACAGCTCACAGCAACCTCAAACTCTTGGGCTTAAATGATTCTCTTGCCTCAGCCTCCCAAGTAGCTGGGGCTACAGGCGCCCATCACAACACCCAGGTATTTTGTTGCTGTTGCAGTTGTCATTGTTGTTTTTAGCTGGCCCAGGACAGATTTGAACCCACAGCCTTGGTGTATGTGGCCGGCGCCCTACCCATTGAGCTACAGGTGCCACCCAAAAGTCTTGAATATCTGTTCAAATGGTCAATAAACCTATGAAAAGTGCTCATAGTATCTCTAGCTGTCAGGAAAATGCAAATCAAAGCATATTAAAACCCAGTACAAACCCTAGCCAAAACCAAAATTTTATTTTAAAGTAAAGAATGAAAAAGGCAAAAAGTTTTATTGAGAATGGATGTGATATCCCTAAGATTCTCATCCACGGCAATGGAGATTGTAAATTGGCAAAGCCACCTTGGAAAACTGGCTGTATCTTTTAAAGTTGAATATATACATAATTTATCACCCTGTCATTCCATGACTAGGTCTATATCCACAAGAACTGTGTACATTTCTACTCAAAACACATGAACAAAAATGTGCATAGGTGCACTAATCATAACTACCCCAAACAGTAAGCAACCCAGATATAAATAAGTAGAATGGAAAACCAAATTATTGTCTGTTCAGACTATACTATGCTATACAGAAATGAAAATACATACACTGCTGCTCTATGCAACCACATAGATGAATTTTTAAAAAATAAAACCCAATGTCAAACAAAAGGAACCAGAGACAAAGAGTGTATTTGTAACTCTATACATTTTTAAAAACAGGTAAATCTAATTGATGGAATTACAAGTTAGGACTATGGTTACCTTTGGGGAGGAACTTGGTGCGTAGTTATTACAGTGTGAAGACACAGAGGACTTGGGTGTACTTTTAGTATTGTAATTCTTTTTTACAAATTTCAGATTAATATAAGGGTACATATACTAGTATTGTAATTTTTAATCAAGGTGATGGATATACAGATATATTTACTTTGAAAATATTCCTTAAATTATCTACTGGTGACTTGTATATTAATGAAAATATTTATTAAAAATAGTAGAATCAAGGAATGTGCTGCAAAGCTATCATACTAAAATAGAACCCAGTTTTGTCTGCCTATGCAGGTCTGAAACTAGTCCCTTCTGAATTGGATCCATCATTGATGCACATATAGAAAGTTATAGTTTATTTGAAGGATTGGAAGTTGCAATGCACACTCTTGTTGGTAAATGTTTTCATTTACATCAAAGTAGGATAGACTAGACTAGTCAAACTGATTAAAAACTTTAGACTTTAACAGCTATTGAAACATACCATTTAAGCACAGCATTAAAATAGTAGATAAATTTACTAAACGTTAGGTGTTATTAGAGTTGGTTTTCTCTTTGCACACATTAAGAATAAGTTCAGCTCTATGTAAAATCTAAATTAGGCAGGATTTTTTTTTTTATTTAAAACTTCTTGTCACCAGGCATGGTGGCTAATGCCTGTAATCCTAGTACTGTGAGAGGCTGAGGCTGGAGGATTGCTGGGGCTCAGGAGTTGGAGACTTGTCTGAGGGAGAGAGACCCCAGCTTCACAAATAAATAAAAACCCAGCTGATGGCATGCAGAGCACCTTGATCCCAGTAACTGGAGAGGCTGAGGCAGTGGGATGGCCCCAGCCTGAGTCTGGGGTTGCAGTGAGCGATGATGACACTTCTGCATTCTGCTCAGAGCCTAGGGTGAGACTGCCTCAACAACAAAAACAGCAACAAAACACCTCTTATCAAAGAAACACGCCTAAAAGTGGCTGAAACAAATAGGTGTTATTTTTCTCACATAACAAGACCACACACCAAGCCAGGCTGTTCAAGGATATTTCAGAAGTTTTTGTTTGAAGTTATAAATGTCCGATTTCTTGTCTAGCTTTCTTCTCTGCTATCTTCACCATGCTTTATTTCATGCTAAAATCCTCAGTCTCTGATCCCTGTTCTAAGAAGGAAGGAAGAATGCAGGCAGAGGGGCCCAGAAATTCACTGTCCTCTGTCTGTGTCCACTGTCAGGCTGTGAAGGAAGGCTTTGCTTTGTTGGGCTCCTTGCACTCCAAATAAAACTGAGATTCTTTCGGTGAGGGGGAATGAGGAGACAGGTATCCAGTAAGCTAAAAGCAGTATCTATCTATCGTGCCTGAGATTTTCTTACTCTTCCAAACCAGTAGGAATTGCTGACGGCATCTCTCAGAAACTGACATCAGAGTGCAAATGTTCTTTTTATTAAGTTCAAAGAGCAATTTGAATATGAAATGATTTGGTTATACTTTCTACAGAAAACCTGACTCAGACCCTTTTCAGATGTAATGTTTTGGAGAGTGGTATATTTTAAATGCTAATGATAGCATTAGAGCAATTCTTTTTTGCATATGACATTTCAAAGGGAACATTTTTTCCAAGTAAACATTGGTGGATCATTTACATACAGAGCAATGAAATTATCACACAGTTCCATTTCAACCGGTTTTCTCCAACCTATCAGAAACTGCCATTTTAAATTAAAGTGTAAGATCAATAAAATCTAAGAGTATGTTTGAGTTACATATTTTCATAAAAAATGTGCTGAGTGGGTAAAACATTAGTCAATAATTCAACAGTATATTAACATTATTTTTTACCTCTGCTAAAATAGTTTCACATAATAACCTAAAAAGCAGAGGTATTTCTGTCTATATTGTGTGCACTGTGAGGAAGTAAGCTAGGATCACCGTCTGTATGTAATGTGCGTAGATAACATTATACTGTAGAGACCCTATTTAAGAATTTTGAGAATTTCCAAAGACAATTGAAGAAATCATTAATCAAGTTTAAATTACATAAAGAGAATTGTATCCCACGGAGATATGTGAGACCAAATAGTCCTCTCAGAATGGTGCCAAAGACACATCTTATGTTCTACAAAATGTGTAATTCCCACCCTTTGCAAAGGCTTTTTCAAATAAAATAATAAACTCTCCTTAGCTAAAGCAGGGAAGTTTTTAAAATCATGACTTTTATGATAAATTAAAAGATAGATCTATGAGGAACACTTTGAGCATGACTATGGCAGAGTTTGAGTTTGAGTTGCACAATGTTCCAAGAGTTAAAAACCTCCACAGTAGGGACTCGGTCCTCATGTCTGTGCCTCTGCTTAAGTTTCTGATCTGTGTTCCTGTTCCTCCAAGGCTAAAAGACTTTCTTGAAACTCATCTAATTGGATGGAGTTCAAACAACCTCTCATCCCTTTGTCTTTTCTCCAGATCCTGGATCCACTTGCTAAGAGCCTACTGAAAATCCGGTGGGTTTCTTAGAGATCCTGACGCTGCCAGCACCTGAGTAAGAGAAGTATTTCTTTCCTTTCCTTTGGAGTTAGTGCTCCCTGCTAAAGGAGGCTGCAACTTGACTAGCTTGCAGAAGTCTGGCCCATTACACACACACACACACACACCTGGCTCCAAGAGATTATTGCTAAAGTTGACTGACAGGTAGGATGGCCACCTGGACATATCTTCTTTCATAGCATCCTTTTCTTTCCTTCGCATATTTGTTGCAATGTGGATTCTGGTTAATGTGTGCTTCTCTTGCAGACCTTGTCATGGCCATAGGGTTCCATGTCTGTCTGGATAAAAGCCAGCTTCATGGCTTGTGACCTAGAGTGGTCCCACAGAGCCCCACATTTGGTTTAATGTTAGGTACCAGCATATTGAAACATTTAATAGTCATTTTGTCTTGGAACTTGTGTTTTGTAAGTGAAGTCTGAGGAGTGGAACAAGAATAAAAGCAAGGGAGACACCCCAGGCAGCGGTGTGTGAGGGTGCAGGCTTGGGCTTGGGGCCCTGAATAGCACATGTGCACACATCTAGGGCCAGTCTGGGGGCCTGGGGCACCCATAGAGACGGCATTGGCAGGAGCCAGAGGCAGAAACAGCAGCAGCAGGAGAGGTGGCGTAGCAGCTACCTATACAGGACGGAGAAGGCACTGGGTTCGGGAAGGTTGGCCCTGGAACCTGCAGCATCTGCAAAAATGTTAACTCTCCATTCTGAGCGTAATGACAAGGACTGCTGATGCTTAGACAGTAAAGCTTGCCAGTAAATTATTAAAAATAAAGCCTATACGTGGACACTGCATATGCCAATTACTGAGGAATACTAATAAATAACTAAAGGTGTTATTAGAATTCTCCAAAGTGGTTAGAATCTCCTTTTTTTAAAAACAGCAGCAACATTATACAGTAAGTATCAACAATTTTAGAAATTCTGCTTGAAGACTATTGCATTTGCAAGAAGTTATATGAATCATTGGATGAACTAATTTTTAACGTGAAATACAATTTTATAATTGAATTTTTCTTGTGATTGAAGCTACAACAACAGAATACATAAATAGGTGTCTTGAATAATGTGGAAATGAAGTCTCTTTTGGCAGACTAAGTTACAAGAAATGTCAGAGAAAACTTCATAAAGCCGTTGTATAAATTTACACATAAAATTAAATTCAGATGTACACAAAAGTGATTTGTATGAAGAGTTAAATCTTTTTGGGAAAAAAATGTCCCATGTAAATCATTAACTCTAAATGTAGTAAAATTCATACATCAAAATAATATCAGAGATTTAGTTCAAAGATTGTCACAACCTGTAAAATACTCTGAATAGCTCCAATAGTGGTTGCTTTGGCAGAAAGAATTTTCTCAAACTTAAAAATCATCAAATATTATTTATTTGCCAGGAACACTGGTAGAGGTTTAAATTATGTCAGTTGAAAGTGAAAATGATAGTATTTTGGTGGCTTAACAAAAGAATATGCAAAAATGCAAGCCAGAAAAACATTATGATATATGAAGATATATTTTTAAAGTCTTATATTTATTATATTACACAAAATTATGAAATCCAAATACATTTTTGCTATTTGTATGTTTCCTTTGTTATTCATTCATTGTTATCACCCCATAATGTTATAGAAGCAATAAAATAGTTGTGAAGATAAGAGCTTTACGTGTTAGTATCTGTAAGGGCCCTTTCCCCCCTGCTTTTTGAACAAGGGACCCACCCACATTTTTAATTTTCACCGAGCCCTGCAAATGATGTAGCCAACTCTGCCATGAACATCCTAATTTTAATTCTGCACCCTTTCTCCTCTCCCACAGCCCTGCCCGCAGAGCCCGTGGCAGCCTTCTTCTCTCGCCTCCTATTCCTGAGCGTGGGTGGCTCACTGCTGCCTTCTTGCCTGCCAGCCATCTGAGTCATTGCATGTTGCTCTTCCTGTGACAGCAACACATTGCAATCATTTTGAACCTGTCTGTTAGACAAATCCTTCATGGGTAGTACCTAATTAATGATCACAATCACTCTGGAAAGTAGGCCTTTTAGCTTAATTTCATAGACAAGGAACAGAGATTAACAGCAATTAAATGTATTCTAATGTCATATAGCTAACTGTAGTGTGAAAATGTCAGGGACGCTGGCCCCAGTCTCTTTTTCTCTTGTATAAGGCACCCGGCAGTAGCTTACAAATGACAGTCTTGTGCTTCTTCCCTCTTTGCTGCTCTCACCAGGTTCCCGTCCCTTGGCTTTGGCTGCTCTGTCTATGTCTCCCACGTTTTCAGACACACTGTCATCATGATTACTGAGCTCCTACCACGCTCATCTGAAATATTTTTCCATCTCTTCTATTGAGTTCATGCTTCTCTATTTTTGAAGATTTAGTGTAAGTATTCACCTTCTTTATGAAGTTTTTCCTAACTCCCTCCCTCTCGCCAGCTGTAACCAACGCTTTGTGACCCCACTGCCTATGCAGTCCTAGTATAAAGAGTGTCAAGAAGAGTGGCAGGTTGATCTCTAGCACAGGACAATTAACACTCACAGGTAACAACCTTATCTTAATTTGCTTTCATATTCCTAGCACTTAGCTCTGTAATGAATGAATGATAAACATGAACAAACAATGAAAAAAATGAACAAATAACAAAAGAGGGAAATGTTCTTATACTTTGGTATTGGAGAATTATTATTACTTCTACTTCAATTCTACTACTTATATCAGTCTAGTAAATAGGATTTTTTAGTTGTATTTTGAATGCCTTTTTACATAATAAACAGTTCATTAGTAACTCACAACAATGCCAAGATTCTGGTATTATTATTTTCTTTAATGGATGGGAAAACAGAGTTTGGGAGGTTAAGTAAATTGTCCAACATCACACAACTTCTAAAAAAGAGAGTTGTAACTGGTACTCAGTTGTGTCTAACTTCAAAGCCTATGTTCTTAAAAAATATTTGCTTCCTTGCACTCTTCATTCATTAGCATAGTTGACTTGCATAACATACTCCTTTCATTTAAGTCATTATTTAACGCAGCACTTTTTTTTTGTCTTAAGAAATTGACTCAACTTAAAGAGAACTAAAAAATAGGATCTGTGTCCCTTTTCTGTGTCACACTTGAAGTTGCCTCCCCTATCTGACCCTTAACTACTTACCCAGAATCTGAGTTTGTACGTTTTTTCCTTCTGACTCAGTATGTAGGCTGTTGTGGAATCTTAGCACATAAGAACAGAGGGTGACAGCACTCTCCTCAGTGGGACCATTCAGGTTGATCTGCAGGTGTGTCTTCCTGGCAAATGGAAGCTGGCCCTGCACCTGAGACAGCTGGCCCCTCAGTGGTTTCCTGCTCCTGTGCTCTCTCGCTACTTCTCTGCATTTCGTATTCTGTCCCTCTGGAATAGGTGTAATAGACAGAAAAAATAACTATCTTGGCCTATTTGATTTGAATTTTTGATATATAACAGCTCAACTTATCAAAACGAAAAAAAAAATCCAGAACTTATTTTTGGTTGAATAGAGATAAATAACAAAGAAGGAAAGATATAAGGTCCAGTCATTACTGTAAAAGTTAGAATTTGTAATTGAAATGACCTCTTCAGTGAGTTTCTCATGAAATCCTTTTTTTAAAAATAACATTTGATTTGAATTTGATATTTGGAAATAAATCTGTTTTAATGCTGAATTGGTTAAGTATTGTATTTAAGAAAGTTTCTCAAAGGACAAATCATCTATAATTCTCTTAATGTTTATGAGATACCAATGGGGGTAGATTTGCAATTAGGGCTGTATTTTATATGAATTTAACTACAAGACTGATATTTATGTGTAGTCAGAGCAGCTTATTCTTTTGAATGGTAATATTCCTTTTGCACTGAGCAACTGAGCCTCTGTAGTGCCCTCCATTACTTGTCAGATTTAACAACCCAGAGTAAATAGCTCTCTGAAAAGTAGCTACAGGTCCATCTTGTTGATCCCAATTTGTCAAACATTACAGTAAAAAAAAAAAAATTCTAAGACTTTAGAAAGGGTGTGAGGAGAAGTGGAATTTATCGGAAGCTGTAGACCAAGCCTTAGAAATACATATTTCTATTTCTTCCCATTACGAATATGCTATCTTGAATCTATATAGTCCCTGTTGCCAAAAGAGTGGTTATATTACAGAACACAATAGAACTTTCAGAGTCTCTACATTTCTCTGTGTTATGTTTTTGATAAGAATATGGGGAGAAATATATTTAAATTGTTTATGCCTCTTTTTTGAGGAATCAAAGGCACAGAAAGGGTATATGACACTAAACCACATGTATAAATATATGACACTAAACCACATGCCCAGTTTATGGCAGAGGCAAAATTAGCATTCAGGATGACTGGTAGCCCTATCCACTTCACATCAAATGGTGGAAGGAAGAATGATTCAGGAGGCAGTGATCACAGGAAATGTCTATATAACACTGCATAATAGATATCTAGGTAACACATTTAAAGTTCAGTCAAAATTTGGATGTCTTCATATGTTCAAAAATAAGAAATAACTCTTGGTGAGCTGACTTAACTCACATTTATTTTTTAGTTTTAGTCATAATTATTTGTTGACTTAAACAGAGGCATTTCTTGGTTAAGTAGATTCCTTGCTTCTTGTAACTAAGAAGAAAAAGTACTTTCTTGTGTGTATATGAATTATATCCATTATCCCATTTCCTAGCAGGTGAGCAGGTATCATCTATCTGATACTTTCATTAATTTCCCCAGAAAAGCAAAGAAAATCACTTAAGGTTCAGCAGATTATTGTCATAACAAAACTATAACATTATTATAGCATTGGTAAACATCTATAGACATTAAGCCAAGTTTACTTTTACTATATAGACTTGCTACTCTGCACATGTTGAGGAAATATGGGACAGAAAGTAAAGCAATGCCAAGCAAAGAAACCAATGTTTATATTAAGTTGAACATATACTGTTTGTAAAATATGGAAAATAGCAGCTGAATTAACATGTGGTGAAGTTGCTATTGGGATGTGCTTCATGTATACTTCATAAGTACTTCTAAGTACTTCCTTGGCCATCTGGTGATAGTGGTGATATTCAACAATGAGGTATGTAGGACGAGTTCACAAACTTAATTGTCTGACCTTGTACATGATGCGTACATTTGGATTCTGTATCTCTACCCCATATCCTTTTATTAGTCTATAAAACCTCTGGAACTCACATGCTATTTCCTTTACTCAGTGTTTTATTTAAAAATCAAAGATTAATTTATGGGCCCACTACTATGTTATGAAATAGGGAACTTAAGAGTAGAGATTACAAGGTTAATATACAAAAGGGATTTATAATCAAATAGAAGAGAGATAATAAGACTAAAAGTGACTGTATGTAACACAAGGCAAAACAGAAAAAAGAAAAAATTCAGTACTGTAGTTATTTATGTGAGAGAAAGGCCATCTGAAGAGTAGTTGTGGTAGTTTGGAACATGGTAAAGGTATCAGAGCTTTGGCTCAGCGCCTGTGGCTCAATCAGCTAAGGCACCAACCACATACACCCAAGGTGGCGGGTTTGAATCCCCAGCCCGGGCCCGCCAAACAACAATGATGGCTGCAACCAAAAAATGGCCGGGTGTTGTGGTGGGCGCCTGTGGTCCCAGCTACTTGGGAGGCGGAGGCAGGAGACTCGCTTGACCCCAGGAGTTGGAGTTGAAGGTTGCTATGAGCTGTGATGCCATGGCACTCTACCCAGGG